>BHFT01035167.1:0-10015 GCA_004320025.1 Laticauda laticaudata | reverse complement strand
CTTGCGCGGATGAAATCACAGTGGATGGATGCTCGACGGATAGAGCATATGAAACACGTATGCAGTGAGTACACAATGGATATATAGTGTTTTCCAACGGATGGCATGCTTTTTTTTATGTTTTATATCCTCTTTGCATCCATAAGTGCAGTGGGTCCAGGCCTTTAGCAATCAAACACGTGGGTCTTCTCAGAAAGACGATAGAGGAAAAAACCTTGCAGTTTGTTTGGTAACCTTTACATGAAATATTAAGAAGGAACAGCTTTTGCAAAACACGGAAGAAGTATGTAGATTGCAAAAATCTTGTTGATGATAGAAAGCCTGGAAGGCACTAAACTAACTCTTTCTTTCCTCTTTCTTTCTTCTGAAAGATTTGAGCCAGTCACGTGATGTGTTGGAAGAAATATCTATTCAGTTCCAAGTGGAGAGAAAGACACTGGAAACATGGAGGTTGATTGGAAAGATGGTTCAATGGAGCAGATAGATAGAATTCTTTACTGGCCAAGTGTGATTCGACACATAAGGAATTTATCTTGGTGCATATGCTCTCAGTGTACATAAAAGAAAAGGTACATTTGTCAAGAGTTAAGAATCATCAGGTACAGCACTTAATAATAGTCATAGGGTACAATAAGCAATCAAATGATACTAGGAAACAGTCAATAAAAATTGTTAGGATACAAGCAACAATGTTACAGTCATACAGTCACAAGTGGGAAGAGATGGATGACAGGAAGGATGGGAGGATTAAAAGTAATAGTAGTGCAGATATTCAAATAGTTGGACAGTGTTGAGGGAATTATTTGTTTAGCAGAGTGATGGCATTCGGGAGAAAAACTGTCCTTGTGTCTGGTTGTTCTGGTGTGCAGTGCTCTGTAACGTCATTTTGAGGATAGGAGTTTAAACAGTTTATGTCCAGGATGTGAAGAATCTATTAGTATTTTCACAGCCCTCTTTTTGACTCGTGCAGTATATAGGTTTTTGATTGAAGGCAGGTGGGTAGTAATTGTTTTTTCTTCAGTCCTAATTATCCTCTGAATTCCGTGTCTGTTCTGTTGGGTTGCAGAGCCAAACCAGACAGTTATATCAATAATTCCTCTGTACAACCAACAAGCACATGGTCCTGGTGCAGCTGTCCACATGGAGTGGAGAGTGAAGGTTATTTAGACCTTCTCTTGGGCTTTGCCCTAAAGTTTTTGTTCCTGTGCAAGAACAAGTATTATATTGGCTGATGTCAGACTCCCATGGGGCTGTGCAGGGTCATAGCTGAGATTGTCTGAGCTCCCAGTTTGGTTGAAGCTTGGAGGGTGGTGATGTCTTGTGTTCTGAAAGAGTGTTGGGTAATTCCTATTATGTCTTAATGGCTTTGGTTTGGGTCTTGAGTAAGGGATAATCCCATCACCCTGAAGGTTTTTGTCTTGTAGATAGTCTGGCCCAGTCCTGCCAGGGCTATTAAGAAAGGTGGGGGCTGTTTTCTAAGAGCATGTTTCTCCTTTCGGGAAATACAGTATAATATTCTGCTTTTTTAATATTTCTCAAAATATTTCATTTTTCTAGGACCCTAACCCTAACTTTCTACAGATGTATAGATCATAAATTGCATGATGATGACACAATTTATCACCATCACCATTATCATGATCATCATCATCATCATCATCATCATATCTAGTCAAACTTAATTTTAACTGACTATTTGGGCCTGTCCATTATTCACAGATAGGGATGATGTCATTATGCAAATAGTTTCCAGGTCCTTTGCAGGATGACGTAAGATCAAGCATTATCATTATGCAAACAGTGGCATTATTTATCAAGTGATGGGAATCAGTGCAGAAATTGCCTGCCAAGTGTGTGGTGTTATAGTTCAGTGACTGGAGGTTCTCTACACAGAGTGAGACTGGTTTTATTGCACCTGATGTTGCAAGCAGTTATCCTTATTCCTTTTTGTATTAGTCCAGCACTGCTCTGTTCATTAGGTAAAGGTAAAGGTTTCCTTGTCCAGTCGTGTCCAACTTTAAGGCATGGTGCTCATATCTGTTACTTGGCCAAGGGAGACAACCTCTTCTGAAGACATTATTTTGGTAGTCATGTGGCCAGCATGGCTATATGTCAAAGCTGCATAGAACACTGTAACTTTTCCACTGAAATGGTACCTATTTATCTACTTACATTTGCATGTTTTTGAAGTGCTAGGTGGGAAGAAGCTGGAGCAAGGAACAGGAACTCACCCATTATGCCGCGCTTGAACCCAGATGGTCAGTTTTCCAACTGACAAGCTCAGTGTCTTTAATTACTGAGCCATCATGCCCCCTCAAACTCTGTTCATTACTAGATGATAGTAACTACAAACAAATGGATTTCAAGAATCAGCCCAGGTCTCTTATCCTTAGTAGGTTTCTTTTTTCTTTTTCTTTAATAAATTTTCATTCATAAACATTTTGAATATCATTCATAAACATTCATAAACATTTTTGAATAACAGTGCATTGGCAGAACATTATTTACAAATAAAACATGACCAACATACATTGGTAATAAATCTTAACATTCAAACTAATAGCAATAGTAATGGTATAATAACAGTACTAATAGTATAACCAAAAGAATTAGACTAGATTTCTTCTTAAATTAAGTTAATTACATTTTTACTAATTACTACATTTATATTTATCTATCTCTTTACTTTCACTATATATAACATTAACCTCCATAATCCTCATTGAGGATTTCTGTTTCTGTTAATGGCTAGAAAGGCCTTCTTCTTTCAAAATGGGTTCTTAAGATAGAAAAAGCAATTCCATTCCTGAAAGCTTATTCTGGGACTGAGCATCTGTGCTCATTATAGGTCACTTCTGACTTACTTTGCTTGGTGGACTTTGTGCTCTGAGTTTATTTGTGTTTTGTTTCAATAATAAAAATATAAAGTGGATTCTTGCAAGCCCGCTTGGCTTGGCTCGATGATCCAGAAAACTGAGCATTATCATTATGTGGTATGATACAATATACCCTTTTACATCAGCACAGGAGTTGACATTTAAAAGTGGATTTTAGTGACTTTCATTATAGGGTAAAAATCTTCAAGATGATAATAGCATAAAAAAATAATGTGCTTCTATTACTTCCCCCCACACTTATTATTTATTCTAGGATCCCTGGAAGATGGATTACGTTTTTCAGACAAACAGCTTACTTGCAATTGAATTTTATTCTCCTGGCATTTTGACCCTGTTCCCTTGATTATATCAACGACAGGCCCAGCTCAATTATCCTTAGTATTCTTAGCAAGGTAAACCAAAGCAAGCAATGTTACAAATTAATCAAGATATTCAGTGGAACAGCCCCCAAGCCTTTGCAAGGTGGAAAAAAGACTTGTTCAAAGAAAATAACTCATCAGTGTAGGTCCATTGAAGACTGGAATTGCATGGATTTATTGGTTTATTTGTGGGAATTTCACAGATATACAGGTGTTTAAGAACACAGATGAGTAAGTTTCACCAGAGATTTGGCTTTGATAATAGCAGAATACAGTCTAATTTCAAAGTGGACTCATTGGTTGAGGTGGAAACAGATTTGGTTGTTGGTGAGTGAACTGGAGTTTGAGGGCAGGTTTACAGACATATTTCAAAAGCAAAAGTCATCCTATGAATTACTCCCAGTTCTTTATCCATCAAAGTGAGAGAAACAGGCTTCAGGTTAAGGAATTGGGCATGTCTACTCAAATGAAAAGAAGGAGTAGGGGAGACATGATAGCAGTGTTCCAATATCTGAGGGGCTGCCACAAAGAAGAGGGAGTCAAGCTATTCTCCAAAGCACCTGAACTGAAGGCAGGACAAGAAGCAACGAATGGAAACTAATCAAGGAGAAAAGCAATAAAAGAGATTTCAGGGGAACTTTCCTGACTGTGAGAACAATTCATCAGTGGAATGACTTGCCTCCAGTAGTTGTGGATGCTCCAAATTTTTAAAAAGAGATTGGACAATCATTTATCTGAAATGGTATACAGTCTCTTGCTCAAAGTGGGGTTGGACTAGAAGACCTCCAAGGTCTCTTCCAACTCTATTATTGTATGTTCTATGTGCATAGTTCAAGTTATTGATTCTTGGCATCCTTTCTTGCCACATTTTTATTTATTGTAACATCTCTCTCTTCCACCCACCCACACAACAGTGACATTTTTCTTGGTTTGTTGACCCTCTTTTCTTCTCAGCAAAGTGCAACTTTTATCATTTTTTGGAGTGATTACAAAACTTTCTTTGATCTGGGTAAAGAAACCATGGACTCACCCACTTACTTTGATGGAGCAATATGTTTTCCTGATCATAACCGCTCAAATGGTGTATTTCATTTGTGTTCATTTACATAATTTGCTGATTAAACGACATATTTAATCAGTTGACCTTTAGTCTCCACTTATCATTTGCAGAGATGTAATCAATGCACAAGGTTTTGCTAAATGTGGTTCTTATTTTCACAAAGTTTGTGCATGGTTTAGGACTGAGATATTTAAGATTCCAGAGCATGTCAGTCCCTTTGCACCTTGCAAATCACCTTTCCACCCCCCAAAAAAATAGAACAAATCAAAAATCTACTGCCACTTAGCCATGCAAGAACATTAAGAATTTAATCCTGGGTGCTTTGAAGTATGCTTCATAAAGTTACAAATATGTTACCAACTTCAGCCTTAGACGCTGATGTAGAGGTAGAATCCTAGAATTCCAGAGCAGGAAGAAAGCAAAAATAGCAGCTTCTTGTATTTGGACTAAAATCCAAATTAAAGCATCATAACAGATGCTTACTATAACTCAATTGCAAAACTCTGGCTGAGCAGTTAGTGGCAGCAAAAAGAGCTGAATAATTCTCTCTCTCTCTCTTTTTTTATACCCTCTCGTGGCCATCTGGATTTCTCCAGATCGTATATGGATGACCCTTGGTTTTTCTTCCTATATCCATTGGTCCCAATGTCATATGTTTCTTCAATCAGATCAGGGTTAAAAAAAAAATACTCAGTTCTCTCAGCCTCTCAAAAGCTTTCTGTCATATTTTCTAACTATCTTTGCTGCTCTTTGCAATGCTTCTATTTTTTTTTTCTTTAAAATGGGTTGCCCAGAAATTTAGTGCAATACTCAAGGTGGGTGCTACCAGTTCTGAATGAAAGCCAAAATAGAAACTAGTTGCAAATTTAGATTTAATAAATTTCTTATGTTTAGTGTATATATTTTATTCGGGAACGATATCTATATCATTTATATCTATATCTCTCTGTGTGCGTCTGTGTGAGATATAGATAGATAGATAGATAGATAGATAGATAGATAGATAGATAGATAGATAGATAGATAGATAGATAGATAGATGTGGATAAGCTTTCAAGAATAGACTGGACTGCCCTTTGTCAGATATGGTGTAGGGTTTTCTGCTTGGGCAGAGTGTTAGACTAGATGACCTACAATATCCCTTCCAACTCCATTAATTTGTGAATAAGAAAGTCCAGTTATCCTTTGAAAGAAAGCACATTTGGGACAACCATGACCTGGGATAATCTCCATAGATATTCTTATCAGTTTGTTAAGCCAGTAGAGTTCCAGTTTGTCAAGGATTGGAGCTGATTGCTGGAGGAAGTGAACTTGACATCTGAATGAAGACTTTGGATCTGGTTTTAGAGGAACTGTGAGAATTCTTGGTTAGCCCAGAGGCTTTCTCCATAGCTAACCAGGAAAGACATATTGGGTGAAAAATGTATTTGTTACACTTTAAGACAAGCACATGTTCTTACCTGTCAGCACTATTGGTATTTATATTCAACACTAATCCTTAGTCCCCTATATATCCCCATGGTGCTCTCATACCACATATTTACACCAGTTTGTGTACTTCGAAGTGTGAAAATTTATTGTGCAAGAAAATTTATTGTGAAAATTTATTGTGAGTTTTTCTGTGAAGTGCTGGTAATTTCATTAACTTAGGTCAGATAAAAATCTTGATCTAGTGTCGCAGATATTGATTAAAGCCTACAGTTAGCCTTGTTTATCAAGAGTTAGTTTTCTAGGGGATACACTGATATAAATCAGGCTTCATGTTAAAAGAGATTAGGTGCCAAATTTACAGTGATGAGCAACTTTTTTTAAAAAAAATGCACAGTTATTACGCAAGGCAGTGTCAAGTTTCCATGAGAAAGAATGAAAACTTGTGAAGTCACCCTAAAATCTTCCCATGTGCTGCCATTCTAGATGATTCTCTGTGGGCAGAGAAATGACTTTTGGGCATACAATGTGCTATTCATGTGCAAATTTGTACATTGGGGAAATGAAACAACCACTTCATAAACACATGGCACAATATAGGAGAACAAACACATCAGGACTAGATTCAGACCATCTGCATTTAAAAGACACAGACCACTCTTTTGAACACAACAAAGTCCATATTGCTGATTTGAAAGAGGGGTCAAAGAGGCCATCTATGTCAAAACTCTTTCAACAGAGAAGGAGGGATACGGCATTATCTTTCTCCAATCTACCACACAGTCCTTTCAACAGTTCAAGAAGGTTCCATGCCCATTTGTACCACTCAGATGACCCTGATGACACAGATAAACCTCCAAATGGCCTCAATTACCTTCTAAAAGAATGCAAATGACCAGTTTCCTAAAAGGAGTATAAAAACCTCCATTCCCCCACCATCCAGTCAGAGCTGAAGAAGCTTCTTGGATGACAAGTGAAATGTCTTCAAAGAAAAGAATCAGAAAGTCCAGTTGCCTCTTGTAAAAAGCATCTTTGGGAGAACCCCATGACTTGGATGATTGAGAATCTCCTTAGACATAGACTTTGGCGTATATTGTTGCTTTTCTATTGATCAGAATGCAAAACCATTTTTCCAATTCCATTATGTTTGGTACCGTTCTGTATGAACACTACAATCTCTGCAAAATTCTGTTATCATGGAGTTTGCATGTTTATATCTGTTCTCTGCCATCTGAATATTTGAAGATACTATTGTTCTATATGGAAGGGTTAGGGTCAGGCTATTAAAAGATCGACAGTCTTCTGTGGAAATTTACAGCTTCTGTGCTTCAGGTCTAGTACTGTAACAAACTGGATGTTAATTTGTGGGATGATCTAACTTAGTCAGTAAAGGTACCTTGTCTTTCTTCTTTTGGTGACTTTGCTGATGGTGAAAATGATGTTTTTGGTAATGTGCCTTTTTTTTTTTGCATGTTATCATTCAAGAAATTGTAAAACACTAGAAGGGACTGCTTCAAAATTCCCAGTAAAGTATGGTACAGTTTCCAGATTTCTTTCAAAGTGTGCTTGCTTTGCACTTGCAGAATATCATAGGTAATCCTTGATGTATGGATTGACAAATGACCCCAAAATTTCTGCTGTTCAATGAGACAGTTGTCTGTGAGTTTTGCCCAATTTTATGACTTTTCTGGCCACAGTTGTTAAGTGAATCACCGCAGATGTTAAATCAGTATCAGAGTTGTGAAGTTAATCTGGCTTCCCCATTGACTCATGATCACATGAGTTCAGGACACTGCAACTATCACAAATATGAGCCTATTGCATAAATATGAGTGTGAATTTTGATCATGTGATCATGGGGATGCAGTAATGGCTGTGTGAAAAATGGCCATAAGTTCAGTGCCATTGTAACTTCAAATAGTCACAAAATGAACTGTTGTAAGTTGAGAACTATCTATATTGCTGAACAATTTATTGTTGCTCAGATATGCCATTCAGACAATTATACCAGTGATCATCTCCTTACCCAATGTTTCCTAATGAGTAAAGTAGAAGTAAGATAGCAGAATACTTCTTTCTTCATCGTTCCAAATAATCTCTATAGAAAGGTGAGCACTGACTCGAAAGAGAATCTTCTATATACATAAATGGTCTCCTAAAGATCTTTAGAAGTGGATTTTTCATCTGCCATCATCAGGCTTCTGTACTGAGTTCATATGTCCGTACATAGGAATTCAATACCGAAGCCTGATGATGGCAGATGAGATTCTGCCGAAATGTTGCTACAACTTTAAAAGCACAACTACAATGACGTGGTATACCCGAAGGAAGCTGAACAGCATATATGTATATATGTATATATATATATTTGTTTTCTGAGGTTTCAAGGTATTTGTATGTGGATCTTTGGTTATTTGGGTTTTATCCACGTAAAATTGGAAGTATCTAGGCAACGTTTCGATGAGTTCTCATTCTTCATCTTCAGGCTTGTTCTTCGGCTCTGTGCTTCTCAGAGTAATTGAGCTTGCAGCTGCCTTCTTCCTTATAACTGCTAGTGAGCGGTGTGACTTGAATTGGGTGGGGGCTTGGCTGTGTTCTGATTGGTAGGAGGGTTGCTGTGTCTGATTGGCTGGGGGTGTGTTCTGTTCAGGTGGGAGCTTGGTTGTGCTCAGGTTAGTCTTAGTTGCTGGAGGATTTGAACTGGTGACTGTGATCCTGTTTGTTTGGCTTCGCGTTTGTGGTCGTGCCACATCTTCATGGTGGTGTCATTCGCTTCATGTAATGGGTCGGAGGGGTTTGAAGTGGTAGTGGAGCAGCTGTGCAGTATGGCTTCTTGGTCTGTGTCGTGTCCTCATCTTCTGTGTGGGTGTGAGTCTTTTTTCTATGTGGAGTGTGGTGGTAGCATTTTGTGTGGCACTGGTGGGTGTGGGTCTGGTGTCCTTTTTATGTTAGGAGATCGTTTATTAATGAGGGCAGGTTTCCAATGGCTGGTAGGTGGGAGGCATCATCTCATTTTATTTATGCTGTGTGGGCATTTTTCTATTCTATGGCTTCTCTGATTATTCTGTTGTTGAAGTGTTTGGTCTTTGGTGATAGTTCTGGTATTTTTAAAGTCAATTTCATGTTCTGTTGCTTTGAGGTGTTAGACCAGGGAAGAGGTCAGTTCTTCTTTTTTGTTTGAGTTCTTGTGTTCTTCAATGCGTGCACTTATTTCTCTGTTTAATTTGTCGCGATGTATGTGTGGAGCAGGCGGTGCAGGATTCATTATGCTCCTTGGTTTGCTAACTCGTTTTTGTCTTTAGGGGTTCTCAGGATGGTGGATATTTTTCTGTTTGGTGCAGAATGCTGTATTAATGTTGTGTTTTTGGAGGATCTTGCTGATTTTGTCTGTGGTGCCTTTTATATATGGGAGGAGGACTTTGCGTTCTCTTTCTCTGTCTTGGCTTTTGGTTGGGGTTTCTTTTTGGATTAGGTGGTAATCTTCTTTCTTTGAAATCCATTGGCTGTTAGCACATTAGTGGAATGTGTAGTTCAGTTTTTTACATGTTGTTCGTCGGCTCAGCATTGTTTCTGGATGATGAGTGTCTTGGCTACGGAATTGATCTGTGCTGGTTGTGGTGGTGAGAGTGATGATAGAGAGCGGGTTTGTATGTGTGTTCTGGTAGATGGTGTGTCCTAGGGAGTCATTGGATTTTTTGTATACTAAGTACATCTAGGAAGGGAAGTTGATTGTTGGCTTACTGTTTCAATTTGGTAATGTATTTGGAGTGTCATCTGTTGAGGTGTGTGAGGAAGTTATCAGTTTTCTTTTCCCATGTGCTTGACCCGATCAAGTCACACACCCCACTAGGCAGTTAAAGGAAGAAGCAGCTCACATTACTCTGAGAACATAGAGCCGAAGAAACAAGCCTGAAAGATGATGAATGAGACTTCATGAACATTTGCCTAGATACTTCCATTTTACATGGGAGAAAACCCGAATAACCAAAGATCCATATTATATAGTTTTTTAAGCTTTCGCGGGTACTTACATGTGTGCTGTTGAGCTTCCTTCGGGTATTATCCCACATCATTGTAGTTCTGTTAAAGTTGTAGCAACGTTTCAGCAGAATCTCATCTGCCATCATCAGGCTTCTGTGTAGATATGTGTGTGTGTGTGTGTGTGTGTGTGTGATTATAATTATTAATATAATAATCATATATATAATATATTTATAAAATGAACCAAGATATCTAAGGAATGAGGTGAGTTAAAGGAATGAGTCCAGATT
>BHFT01035166.1:0-39531 GCA_004320025.1 Laticauda laticaudata | reverse complement strand
GAACATTTTCTCTTCCGCTGTGTCCTTTTTACCAACGTTTTGCATCCGTCGGCCAATGTGACAGGTCCTTAAGATCAGGAAGAATGGTATCTTCCAGGTCCTCTCCTTTAAACAATGTCATTGAGTGGAGCTACTCAGGGCACCTTCTCCATCATAATCCCTTATCCTTTGAAACAAAATTCCCCAGGAAGTGAATATGATTCTCACACTCTAGTTCTCCCAGAAGCCTTTGAAAATGTAGTTTTATTCCCATGCCTAAGGTTAGAGTGGTTGCTGAAGCCTGACAGTTTTTTTCTTGTGTGTGTTTGTGGGTATTGTGGTTTTTAAAAATGCATGGTTCTTTATTATTTCTTGTTTTTGAGATGTAAGCTGCCCAGAGCTGCCTAGGAGTTAGATGACCTCCAAAGGCAAATGAATGAATAAATTGTGAGAAAAAGAGTTTTTCAATACATGTAACTGATTTTTAAAAAGAATTGTTAGTGAAATAAAATACATCAGTGATTGCATCATAAAACACCAACCCTACATACATTAGTAATTAGTGATCAAAGTAAACAGAACCTAATCTCAACCATCTAGAAACCTATTGCTCCATATTCTCATTTGTACTACATGAAGACATTTGCAAATTTGATAATAAACACACATCAGTAATCCATTCCTGAACCTGAGGAGAATGAATTTCTTTCTTTCTTTCTCCGTGAAATAATTGTTCCACTGAGGCCCATACTCAATAAAGCCAAAGCAAATCAATTCGTTAATTATTTGGTACACATAATAAAAGGGATAACTACCAGTTCAATATATATCTTCTTGGTTGAATCTGTGTATCCTTTCCAAATGGAGCAACCATGTCCTCTCAATCCTCAGAGTCCCAAAGAAAAAAAAAATAAAAAAAATTGGGTACAAAATGACTGTCGACCTTTGTCTGGATTTATATGATCTGTAGATTACATTGGCTGGGCTAATAATAATTAGGCAGCCATTGCTCTGTTCTAATTAAAATCATGTTGAAATATGGATGCATGTAGCACACGTGAGTCAACCACACATTTAGTTATTATGAACAAATAAATTTTCTTCATTCAGTGATAGTGAAAATTCAGTGCTCTCGAGCATACCAGAAGTCTGTTAAACATAGGGAGTTTATTTATTTATTTATCAGATTTATCAGTAGCTGCCCATTTCACATTTATGATACAGAGTGATATTAAAAATATATACATGTATATATAAAATAAAATATTAAAATAAAGCTTCAGGAGAACAAACCAACATCCTATATACAAGGTAACCATCTTTGGTTTCCCCATTTCTGTGATATCCCTAAATTTGCTGAAAAATCCAAATTACCAAATGCCAATACATTCAGGGATAATCTCACCATAGAGGGAATACCGGTAATTTTCCAAAGAGCAGGTTCCACAGGAGAAAAAGCCTGCTCCTAGGTCCTGTCAGATGAAACTCTGTAGCAGATGGAAGCAATAACATGCCACTCCTGCCTTGATAGGAAGGGTAGATTAGTATCCCCCCAAATCTCCTTTTTTCAGAGTTTGAATTCTTTACTATTATCTTTTCTCAATAAATGGTTCATCAGAATACAATTGCTCGAGACAGAGTATATATTGGATCAGAATTCCTCTCCTGCACAAGATTCTAAAGGGTTCCTATGGGCTTTTCAGAAGGCTATCCTTTTATTACTCACCATTTGCAATAGAAGGCCTTGCAACACCATCCTTCAGCATATGTTCTCAATTAATTCAATCGATACCCCCTTTAGTCACAACCACATAAATCTTTTTGTGAAACGGACATTAATTGGACATGGTGATTCATTGATACTCGTTTCCATACTCTCACCATCCTGGTCGAACTTCAGAAACAGTGACTCTCCATATTTAAGGAAGGTAATCATCACCTGGTTGATTTAGCAGGAGTTTAGTGATCAAACTCTAGACAAGTCAAAAGAAGCTTCCCCTTGCTCATTATTTTACCTGCCAACAGAGAGTTATAGTATTTCAGGAAATTGCCTTGTAGATATCCTCAAAAATTAAGGTTCCTGGTAAGTACAGGTAAATAAGCTCTATAATTTTAGTTGTAAAACCTCTATAGTTTGTTTTATTGTTTTTTTAAGCATTTCTTATTAAACGTTTTACAACTATTGCAAACTAATAAAGCATAAAACAGCCAAGAAAAATGAAGAAAGAAAAAAGTGCAGAAAGAAAGAATAAAAAGAAATATGTTTCTAATTTTCTTTCAGCAAATATAAGTACACTTACAAAATCACCTTACTCTATGATTACAAAAAAAGCTCACTCTTTTCTATTATCCAGTTTTTTTTCCTAAACATCAAAACCACAAATCATATGTGTGTTTTTCTATCTCATGCAATAGTCTATAAGGGATTTCCAGTCAGTCATAAATGTACATATATTTTTTCTCCAATAAAAAAAATGTAGCTCCCTCCACAGGTTGCATCATTTTCACTAACCATTCTTCTGCTATGGGTAGTGCCACACCTTTCCACTTTTGAGCATATAATAGTCTCACTGCAGTTGTCATATATAAAAATAGCATTCCATGACTTTTTTCTTATTCCTTGTTCATTCGTCCCAAAAGAAAAGTCACTGCTTGTTTGATTGTTTATTGCAATTGATCATTTTGAACTCTTCTCTGCTGTTTTCCTGGCCCCTGCCCCAGAACTATTCTAAACTGGGGATTGGAGCTGAATATAATATTTTTGTCAATTATGTTTTGAACCATACATCACCTTACTGGCTGTGTACAACTTTTCTGGATCTTGAGTACAGAAAAATGAAGTCCTAGGGAAGAATCAATCCTTCTCCAGAGTGGAGATTTTAGGCCTTGAGTTTCAAAAGGTTCAGATGAAGGTTTAAGTAATGGTTGTAGATCATGAGAAGGAAATTTCCTTGGGAATGTATAACAAGGGGACTGACGGTAGACACCAATGCCTTAAAAGGAAAGACCAGAGCTTAAAAGAAGGATACAAGCAGAGTTTGAGGGCAATAATCTTTCTCTGCTTTGGGGAGATAGTGGAAAGGAGAGAAATGATTCTAAACCAGGCAGATATAAGAGTCCCTGACTACTGGAAGCTTATTGCAATAGTGATATTAAGCTTGTTAATCCTGAAAGAGTTAAGCTGAGGCAGGAGCTCAGCAGTAGGAATATGGCAACATATTTTCAATAGAAAATAACCCATCCCTGAACTGCAGATGCCCAACTGTGACCTTTTTTTTGATGCTAATAGCTGTACCAATAATAATGAATTTTAAAGGGAAAAGTGGCTTCTCTTCATTATAGAAGAACAATGGGATGAACAGGCAATATACAGCATGCTTCTACATCATGAAAATCGACCAGTTGACTCTTGGTGTATGAGGTTAAAACATTCATTTTGGAAACTGAAATAGAAGGTAACTGGAAGAGCTCTTATAAAACCTGTGTTGTTAAAAGACAGTCCCCAAGGTCATAAGGCTGGCAAGTTGATAAGAGAGAGGAACAAGAGGTCCCTTGCCTGCAAACTTGCATAATTGTTTCATCAATGTTGCAGCAAGTGATGCTCTTCAAGACATTTCTCAGACTAGTAATACTAAGTGCAGAGGTGGTATTCAGCAGGTTCTGACCAGTTCTGGAGAACCGGGAGCGGAAATTTTGAGTAGTTTGGAGAACTGGCAAATACTACTTCTGACTAGAGATTTTACAGTATCCTTCCCCTGCCATGCCCACCAAGTCATGCCCACAGAACCAGTAGTAAAATTTTTTGAATCCCACCACTGACTAACTGATATGGCATTGCTCTGAAGCAAATTCTGCCAGAAGGTGGAAATGATAGATATGTAGCGTTCTAACACAATGTATTTCTAACAATCCATATTGCTGATTCTGGATCATTTGTAGCTTCCAAATGGTCTGCAAGGGCAGCTCTATGTAAAGTGCATTGTAGTAGTCCAAACAGAAGATGGCTAAACCATGGGTGACTATGAACAGAGCCTCCTTAACTAGGAATGAGTGAAATTGGTGAAGAAAGGTCAATGGAATTAGACATGTAACAAGGTTGATTCAGCCTTCCATCTTTCCAAGGTGGGTAAAATGAGGACCCAGATTATTGGGAGCAATATGCTGATTCTGTAAACTGCTTAGAGAGCACTGTATAGCACCGTGAAAGTCTAAGTGCTATGTATAAAATTGTATGAATAAACAATGGTTTTCCTTATTCCTTTTAAAAAGTTTCTACCCCAGTAAATCATCACTAAATTATGTAAGTAGTGTGGTCTGTTGCCATTCCCTAACTTCTTTGGGTTCTAATTCTTGATGGAGTGGAAGATTTTGAAGCTTGCCATGGGCATATCAGAGGTAAAAAAAAATACAACACTATAAGAGTTAATATAATCACCAGCTCTTCTCCAAATGTCTGAACCAGCTCTAAGAAAGCTCAAAACTGTTGGAGAAAGATATCGTTGTGTCACTGTCAAGGCAGCCAATGAAGCTGACAAGCCTGTAGGCAATTCTGTGGTCACATCAAAATGACAGATTAAGGGTGTTAACTGGCAATGTGAAGCTGACAAGTTTTGGTAGATGTGAAGACAAGCTGGAGAGTGTCTGACTGGAGGACAGCTAATTTGAATCACTGCTTTCCCCTTGATTGACAGTTTAGTTCAGGGGTCCCCAAACTTGGCAACTTTAAGACTTGTGGTCTTCAACTCCCAGAATTCTTCAGCCATCTGACTGGAGAATTCTGGGAACTGAAGTCCACAAGTCTTAAAGTTGCCAAATATGGAGGGCTCTGATTTAGTTGGACGCAATGATAGACAGACAGATGGGTGTGCTTGTGCATGGACACATACACACATACCTGCCTGCACAAACATAGGCAAGCTGGCCTTCAATGTTTGCAGGGCTCTCAGTTCCCCACCTGAGTCAAAAGTCTGGGAGTTGAGGAACTCTTAGTTTTGTTTCTACAGTATTTGTGTGAATAAGCAGGGTCTGCATGTATTGACAATTACAATATATTTGCAAACATTTCTTACAATGTATTATACAAATGCTTTCCAAACTGCTCAGGTGTGGAATGAGCTGCTAAAGTAGAAAGAGAAAAACAAGGTCATAGGAAAGGTCTGCTCTTTCTAGTTCCTTTAGGAAGAAGCTGAAATGATATCCATTTTTCAGGCATGACAGTGATGGTGGTTGCATTTTGAGGAAGATGAAGTTTTACTGCTCCCAGCAACATTCTACCTGGCAACTGAGAAGTAATGCTCTTCAAGATATTTCCCAGACTATTAGTACAAAGTGATATAGCTGTTGTGGCCAGCCAGTGGCTAGTGGGGCTGGTGGCAGACTTGGACAGTGAGGAGGTTGGGGAGGAACATGGGCCAGTCCTGGAATCTGGGGAAGGCTCTTGATGAGCGCTCTGTGTCAGAGGAAGAGATGGGGCCAGGGCTGTTCAACAGTTATCAGCTGCCTTCGGAGTTGGGGATCAGTGGAGCAGAAGAACAGCTAGAGCCTGTTCCTGATGTGCGCATGCATAGAGCTGTCAGGAGAAGGGAACAGTTAAGGAATAAGGGTGGATGGTGAATGGCCCCTCCTATCGGGAATAAAGAGGAGTGAAAGGGGAGTGGTGTTTGCAGGAGCCAATTAATTAATTTACTTAATGTGAATGTTTTGTTCAGAAAACACACGAGGTAGACCGGGTTCCAACAACAAAGGCTTTATTCTTAACTAGTCAGTAAACAATAGTCCATAAAACAGGACACTTGCTGAAGCCGAGGCCAGCCTTTTATACAGGCTGGCTTGCCTTCTTGTAGCCAATGGCAAGTTGCTTAAATTTGCCGCGCTTTCACGCAGCTCTTTTGGATTGGTTCCTAGGAACCAATCCAATGCTTAGTTTATGTGACCAATCAGGTTTGCAGATTTGGAGTCACCCAATTTACATATAGAACACCCCTCCCCTCTAGTTCAGTCCTACATGATGACGTAGTCTCGCAGGTAAGGTGGGGCTTTCCGGACTCGACTTGACTTGCGTGGTTCATTCTTAGTGAAGACTACGACCGGTTCGGATGGGGCTGCTATGTCGTCCGTTCTTCTCCCTGGAACCGTCTGGAAGGGTGAGTCAGCCATTTAACCGCCGCCTGAAGTTTCTTAGGCTGGCGGTTTTGCCGCTCCCTCCCATTTCTCCGGACAGGTCGAGCTGGCCTGGCTGGCCCTTCCGATGGGTCTTCACGGCAAGTCTCTCCAAACAGTGAGTCTTTTATTTGCTCTTTTTGTTCATATGTTTCATTGGTTTTAGTTTTTAAACGGTTCTTTATTTAATTCTCGCATCCCCCCCACACCTTAGTTGGCAATTCATCGTTTTTCACGAGTGGTTGTATGTCTGTGGTTTTCTATATTTCGGGATCAACGAACTGGATCTAATGTCCGCTTCATTCCCTGCCAATCATCTACTCGTTACCGTTAGGAATTTGGCGCCTGTTATATTTGGGTAAGTTGTCCTGGTAGCCATACATGGGTCCCAGTGAAGTTTTTGGCGTAGACTAAATCACCAATTCCAAATTTTCTAACCCGTGTAGAGGAGTCGGGGGAGTTTTCTGGCGTGAATTCTGGGTGCAATCTATCAAGGTGTGACCTTAGTTTTCTCCCCATGGAGTAGCTCTGCTGGGATTGTTGGTTGTGGTACTGGGTGTTATGTGCTGGAGTGTGAGCAAATCGGTTTATTTATGCTGTACGATCTCCAGCGTCCATTTTTTTACGCCCTTCCTTTGTAAATACGGACCATTCTCTCTGCCCTACCGTTTTGCCATAGCCAGCTGCCGGCGCGAGTTAGGGAATTCTAATACTAGGGAGGCTAGGTATTGTTTCAAAGTGTCAGGAATGGTCAGTTTGTGGTCCATTATCGGACATGAAGGAGCCTGGAATGCCATGGTGGCAAAAAGGTGTCCAGTATTTTTTATTACTAATATCAGTTGATGAATGGCATAATTTTTTACTTCTAACCAGTTAGAAATAGGCGTCCACAAAATCAGGAAGGTATGTCACTTCGTTGGACCAACGAAATCGATGTGGATTCGTGACCATGGCCCCGTGGGATTTCCCAATCTCTAATGGGTGCTTTTGGTGGGGATGGTCTAATTGCTTGCACTTTGTTACACTGAGGTTACCCAGACTATTCTATGTCCGCTATCAAGACCCGGCCACCAACATAACTTCTAGCAAGCTTTTCATCTTTACAATCCCGGTTGGCCCTTCGCTTGTAGCAAACCTATAGTATCCTTTGGCTGTTAATTTGGCAGGAATGACCAACCCGATACCCCACAACAAACACCCCTTAAAGAATTAGAAAAAGTTCAGTCTGTCTGGTCCGGAAAGGTTTAAATTTTCATTTTGGGGTTTTCCGGCCAAGCTTTACTACCCAACTAAGAACGCGGGCAGTCAATGAGTCTTTCGCGGTTGGCTCGGACATTCATTAAGTGATATGGGTAGATCGGGCGAAGTCTCTATTTGTAGTGTTGTCATTGCTCATGTGGTGCCGGTCTTCCTCGGGTTGCTGGTAAAAGTGCCTCATGCTCAAAGCAGGTCCGCATGGGGAAATTGTTTCCTGGGCGATGTGTCATGAGTGTAGCGAGTAGGCTGCAGGAACTCTGGACCACTCTAGTCAATTCTTGGGAAGTATATTGGGTGTTGCTTGTTTCCCGCAAAATCCCCATTAGCGGTTTGTTGGTCTGATTATAATTGGAAAAGTCCCCGCCCCGTATAGGTACTCGTGGAAACTTTCACTCCCAGCGACAAATTGCTGAGCCTCTCTGTTCCAGCTTTGGCTGTAAATTCCAGCTCAGGCTTTTTGACAGAGTCCTCGAGTAATATGCGACGGGATGCCTCTCTGCCCATCACGTAGTTGGGGCTCATGGATGGCACTTACTCCGAATGGTGAGGCGTCGCAAGTCACTCTTATAGGGGCAGGTGTGGTTGCTGATTGAAATGAGAACGTTAAAGATGATGTTAGACAAGCTTTTAATTAATTTGGAAGGCTTTCTTTTTCTCTGTATTATCCCCAAGTCAAATTGCTTTCTTGTTCTAAAAAGACAGTGCAATGGTTTCTGCTAATAGTGCCTTGTTGACAAGGAATTAACACTATTAGAAGGATAATTAGTGCCAAGAAGGGCTTGTAGGGTCTGGATCTGTTTTTTGTTCTGGTGCGTCTTAATTCACTTTAAATTTTTTTGTCTGTAGGGGTGAGATACCCTCTCCGTCTATTTAAATAACCAGGAAATTCGATGCTATTCTTAATTAGGGCAGCAGACTTGTTCTCTTTTTACTTTGAGGCAGATTCTCCTAAACTTAGTTAAGATACTTCTTTGAGTCTTTTTTTAATATGAGTTTCATCCTCTGGCTGAGATTAGGACGTCGTTCAAAATAAGGAGTACGACTCTTGGGTATGCCCAATTTAGGAGGCGTCCATGACTCTGGAAATGCCTGGTGCCCACACTTACCAAAAATTGGAATAAGGAGCATTTACAGGTGACATTTTTGAATGCGCCCTTATGGTGGATATGTCTGGTGCTTTCAGCGATGTCCTCTGGGGTCCACTGGGAGTTTTCTGATAAGGCTTTGTCACAGGTCGAGTTTAGCAAAAACTTTGCTTTTCCAAGGGAGTGAAGTAAATGCTGGAGACTACTGGCAGCCGGTATGCGCTTGGTTGTAATGCGAGTGTTCAGGGTAGCCTTTAATAGTTCACCACAGATTCTATGGACCGTCAGGTTTCGACTTTGTGTTGACCTATAAGGCATTCCACTTGGCACTGGTGTCCACAGGTTCTAATTACCCCTTTGGGCCTATTAAATGTACATAAGCTGTTCTTCTACCTTTTGCCTGTTAGTGCAAAAGGAACTCGCCTGAGACTTTTATTTCTTCGTGTGGCTATTTGTGGTTATAGACTGAAAGAAATGGGATTTCCCCGATACTTGCCAAGTGGCCGTCAAAAACGTCCTGGAATTCACGGAGGGGTCTTCTTCCAGCCGTTTTGTAGTTCACCGATCGATCCGGTCATCCCGATTGACCCAATGGCAGTGAACATATCGTTGCCCAGGAGGCTTGGTCTATTCTCGGATCGACTATGGTCAGCCGGTAGCAACTTGACGTATGTTTATAGGCGACCAAAAATGTCCCATGCTGATAATACCAGGGATTCCCGGGTTTCCCTGGTAGTCTTTTGAGAGTTAGGTGCGCACTTCTGTTAATTCTTCGGTTTTGATGTCTGTGGGACTAGCTGTTATTGTGTCCACCTGAAACACAGCAAAGGAAGGACCCAAGTCACTCCATCTGCAGGGCTTCCCTTCAACTTTTTTACAATACTTTAACTTTCTTCCGCTTCGTCTGACGGTCTCTATAGTGACAGTTTGGTGTGTATTGGCATCGCTTCTCTTGTTGTCCACTTTCTCTCAGCTCATTTAGGCTCAGCTTGGTTGGGAGAATTTCTGCGTCTCGTTGGGGCTGTAGACTTTTTTTGTTCCTGCGACTTTCTCATATGCCCTCGTTCTTGGCAGATGGCTGCAGATGGATCACTCGAGAAATCTGCATGTAGGCTTCAGGGAATGGTTTCCCTACCGCAGCCAGCCGCAACTCCCCGCCATATTCTCTTCTTATCACGCTTCTTTCTGTTCGTCAGAGAACGGTGGAACCCAGTCGTCGTCTTCTATCGCTCGATTTCGAATGTTTGGCCGAGACTCTTCGTGTGGGTTGTGTGGTGCAGTGGTCCAGCTGCTTTCTATCTTTGGAGGGGTTTGTTTTACTTTCGGCTGTGTTGTGTTATCCTTTTTCATTGCGCAGTCCAATTTTTTCCAGTGCTTCAGCGGCTGTGAGGCTCCGCGATGGCTTCGGTCATGGTGATGTTGGCTTGTTGAGTAATTTACTCTTGTCGCGGATCGAGTCTCTCCAGACCCAACACCAGCGATCCCTCATCGCTTCGTCAATATTCAGGAAATCCCACTCACCCTACTTATGTCTAAGGCAAGCACGAAAGTTGGCGACGGTCTCCTCCCTCATCTCTGGCTTCTGCGATAAAATTTGTGTTGCTTTATTTAAATTGACACCATCAGAGCGTAGTGTGCTTTGAGAATTCTTTGCAATTCTGGCCAGTTAGTTGTTTGACATCTTGGGGGCTTCGCAACGGGCCTTTGCCATCTTGAAAACGTTATGCCCGAGTGAGTCAGGAACACAGCTCTCTTCTTGCGTTGCTTGAAATGCCTTCCTTTCATGATCTCCAAATACATTTGGAAGTGGTCTGCATAGGAATCCAATCTCTTCGTTGGGATTGAAGGGTGCGGCACGCGGTGCGTTGTTTCCAGGCATCTTGGTTGTATCTGGACTTCTTATCACCACGTGCAGGTTTTGCGTTCAGGACTGATCCATCCTCGTCGCCCAGTAGTTTTGTTCAGAAAACACACCGAGGTATAGACCGAGGGTTTCCAACAACAAAAGCTTTATTCTTACTAGTCTCAGTAAACAGGAACACTTGGTATGAAGCAAGGCCAGCTTTTATACAGGCTGGCTTGCTGCTTGTAGCCCAATGGCAGTTGCTTAAATTTGCCGCCTTTTCAGCAGCTCTTTGGATTGGTTCCGTAGTGAACCACATCCAATGCTTAGTTTATGTGACCAATTCAGGTTTGCAGATTTGGAGTCACCCAATTTACATATAGAACAGTGAAGATTTGTTCGTGATTCTCAGAGACTCCTTGCCAAGTATTTTTTTGTACAGTGTTGCACTTGAAAGCCATCAGCCTGACAACTCTCTAAGCCTAATAAGGTCTGTGGTTGTGAAAGACTGTTGCCAGGACTTTGCTGGAAGCAAATGATAGGAATTCACATTAGCCTAATAAAAAGGAGTTTTGTCAGGACAAGGAGTTTGTTTCATGATTTTGTGGAGCCTAGGTCAAAGGGTAGGAATAATAGATAAGTAACATTGTATGAGTCTATAACTGGACTCATAACAATCCTCCTTCATTCATGGTCATTTGTGGTTTTCAAGTGATCTTCAAGGGCAGCTCTATGTAAAGTCCAAAGTGAAGATGATCAAAGCATGGATGATTTTGAGCAGAGCCTCCTTAAATAGGAATGGAAATACAATTGATGCACAAGATGGATTAGTGCAAAGGCCCTTATGGATACAGCTGCCACTTGCTCTCCAAACAAGATCACCAGATTGTATGCTATTTATTTCTGGACAAGTGCTATCCCATTCAGAACTAATTATGGAAAATATCCATATCTATCTACCATCTATCTATCTATCTATCTATCTATCTATCTATCTATCTATCTATCTATCTATCTATCACCTGTCTGTCTGTCTGTCTGTCTCTCTAATAAAACCTACAGCTACTGCATCTTCCTAAGGTGGTTAAGTAAAAGCTTGTTTTTTCCCCTGTCCACACCCTCATGCTTCAAAATACTAATAAAGAGCATTGCCTAAGATAGAGATGTATAGCTAAATATCAGCATATTTATGTTATTTAACCTCTTGCTGATGGATGACCCTTCTCTATCAGTTTCATGTACAGTAGATGTTAAATATGAGTGGAGAGAAAGTAGATTCCTTAAGAATTTTGAAAAGTAAGAACTTTGGGTCAACCCGGACTTTCCTCAATCCTTGGTAGTAACTGGAACTGGTCAAAGAGAAAGGATGTGAGCTACCATAATCATATACACCCCTCCCCACTTACATCACCTTAAACCAATCCAGAATTTGATTAGTATGGATATAAATGGTATCAAAGGACATTGAAAGAATCAAGATGGATATATCAAGAGCCATTGTGGTGCAAGAGTTAGAATGTAGTATTCTACACTACTTCTGCTGACTGCCAATTACCAGAAGTTTGGCAATTCGAGGCTCACTGGCTCAAGGTTGACTCAGCCTTCCATCCTTCCAAGGTCAGCAAAATGAGGACCCAAATTGGTGGGAGCAATATGCTGACTCTATAAACTACTTGGAGAGGACTGTAAAGCACTGTGAAATGGTATACAAGTCTAAGTGCTATTGCTATCATCGTATGAAATGTGAGTAGTGCTATCCACGTCAGTGATCTGACTCTAAATGGTTCAGGTAATTTCTTTCCTCAAGGGCCCTCAGAAATTGTAACTTGACTACTTTCACAATAACACCTTGAAAAGGAAGTGCTGTAAATGTTAGCAGGATTGATCTATCACATACATTTCTTTCACATTTGTTTCTATTTCTCAGGATTCAGATATCATTTTTCTGCAACAGTTGTACATTCCCCTATTATTCAAATACTGGAAGGAGATTGAAGTCCTCCAAGTACCACTGCTATGGGAGTGTCACTGCTAAACTGGCCACAGATTCCATCAGAGATGTTTTGAAAGTTTTAACTGAATAATTATATTTTTTGTTGCTGATAACCTTTCTGGTTTCCCACACTTTAATGAAACCACAAGATAAGACATCTTAAGGGAATTCTTGCCAGTTTTATATTTTTTTTTTCAGATCAAGGTATTGGTATATCCAAGGAGACTTCCATTTGGATTCCCAGAGAAACTCTCAGACAAACTCCACACTCTGTATAGATACTGCTGAGACTGTCCACAATCTAGAGGGCCTCCTGCTTAGCATGGTTTAGGCTCAGTCCACCTAGTCTTCACTGTAAGCAAGTATCATATTAGCTGATTACACCTGGCTCTGTGTCTTTCTTCAGTTATGTTTAACTGTACCAAACACGATCTGGCACTCTTTTCTTTCTGCTGTGTCTTCATGACGTTGCCTTCATCTGATTCCCCAGGCTATATCTGAGACAGCCATATGTTATTCTTTTGCAGTTCCAGTCTTTAAGAAGTGTTTCCTCCATATCCAGACACAAACTTTGCTTTGGATATGACATAACATTCCACTGATTATTCTATCAGTGGTGCAGCCAATGATTTTAGATCAGCTTGGTATCTAGAGCAACTTGAGGCTGATGCAGGCATATCACCTTCTGTTTTGTCCCTGGGCATTGTCTTTGATGACATTCTGTTTTGACAGTGGGAAAGTCTGGTTCCTTCAATCTGTGCTTTCTGCCTTTGTCTGCAAGATTTTTGATCTGATTGCAATTCAGGGATTTGGCTCAGCTGAACAGTAACCAATGATGGCAGGAAGAGTGGGGTATATAGTTGGGAAAGAAACTTGCATGTTTAAGTATGTTTATCCTTTTTGTTTCTCTGATTTTTTTCCTACATCATGGTGCAACTGTTCCTGGGCTGCTTTCAAACATAAATTTAACACTTTTTTGAAATAATGCTTTTGAACACACACTTCAAAAAAGCAGACTCTCTTAGTACACAATTGAGCAACAAATTTCTGGTGGAAAAACATCAAGTTTTGTGAGATGGCTAAGCCTGTTCATTCTAGCCATTCTTTAACATTCAACTTCTCAGCTATCCACATCCCAGATGAAGGACAGTGGATGCTGACTGGTGATGTTTAGTTGAAGGAGGGAGAGAAATCTGGGAAAAAGTCATTAATCTCTGCTGCTAATGTGCCCTGTAAACTGAAAATAAGGAAAGCACCATTTGCTAGCATTATCCCTATGGCAGGGAACAGATTGCCAGTGGGGGCAGCAAATGATTTGTGAGTAACACTTTAACTTGGCTGTCAGGAAGAGCCCCTTTCTTTTAGGGTTTCATGGACTCATCATGAAAAAAGATAAATATAGCCAACTGACTGAATAATGTGGGAAAATAAGTCAGTTGATTATAGCTGAGTTGCTTCTATGACTGCTGTCACAGAATAATAGAATGTATTTGTTCAAAGATACCTTATAGTTTATTTGTTTTATTCACTTAAAACAGTCTAGTCCACAAGGTGATCTTTCCCAACTGGGAGTTAGCAAAATTGTGCAGTTAACTGACTTGGGATCTCCACTCCAGAGACAACCACACTCTAACCACACTCTCAAAAAGCTCCAAGATGGCCACTTTTAGCCACAACACCCAGGTGCTCCTGCTCCCTCTGCTGCTAATTACCTAGTGAATAAGGGTCTCGTCTCTTCCAACCAAGGTGCCATTATTACAACCTGCACTCCTCCTGTCCAATCAGCTTCTGTCTCTCCCTCTCCGAATTAGTTCCAGAGTAGATGAAAAAGTGTGAGCATCAAATCTTGCCTGCTTTTTCCCCTTAACCTTTGTTTTTTTCCTGTTCATAATTTTAGTGTTCTTTTTACATATTTTAAAAGGTGAATCCCCTTCATGGATTCATCTAGCCCTGCCTATTTTACTTATATGTAGAGCACATCATGAGAAAGGCAGGGCTAGATGAATCAAAAGTTGGAATTAAGATTGCCAGGAGAAATATTAACAACCTCAGATATGCAGATGATACCACTTTAATGGCAGAAAGTAAAGAGGAACTAAAGAGCCTCTTGATGCGGGTGAAGAAGGAGTGCAAAAATTGGCTCAAAACTCTACATTAAGAAAACTAAGATCATTTCATCTGGACCTCTCAATTCCTGGCACATACTTGGGGAAGAAATGGTGGTAGTGTCACATTTTATTTTCCTGGGCTCCAAGATCACCGCAGATGGGGACTGCAGCCAAGAAATTAAAAGATGCTTGCTCTTGAGGAGGAAAGCTATGGCAAATCTAGACAGCATACTAAAAGCAGAGACATCACCCTGCCAACAAAAGTGCATATAGCCAAGGCTATGGTTTTCCCAGTTGCAATGAATGGCTGTAAAAGTTGGACCATGAGAAAGGCTGAGCACCAGAGAATGGAGGCCTTTGAACTATGGTGCTGGACAAGACTCCTGCAAATGCCTTGGACTGCAAGGTGATCAAACCAGTCAATCCTAGAGGAGATCAACCCTGACTGCTCTTTAGAAGGCCAGATACTGAAGATGAAACTTTGGCCACCTAATGAGAAAGAAGGACTCATTGGAGAAGAGCCTAATGCTGGGGAATATTGAGGGCAAAAGAAGGGGACAACAGAGAATGAGGTGGCTGGATGGAGTCACTGAAACAGTAGTCATGAGCTTAAATGAACTCCAGAAGATGGTAGAGGACAGGAAGGCCTGATTGTCCATGGTGTTGCGATGAATCGGACACGACTTTGCAACTAACAAAAACGAAAAAGTAAATGCATTTGTAAGATGGTGTCCACTTCCACTTGTTTGTAAGATGGTGTCCACTTGTTGTATCTCTGTGATCCCAGCCAAGGAGGCTTGTGTGTGTGTATGTGTGTGTGTGATTACATTTTTATTTTAAGATATTAAATCACATACAATAGACAGTTTCACAAGCACAACCACAGAGTAATCTTCTTTTCTTCTTAAAAGAACAACAGAGATGAGGGAAAATGTTTTATTGACTGCATTGAAAGAACACTTGTCTCAGTGTGAACTGATTTGTAAGGAGGAGTGAGAACATCATCAACCTTGTCCCTAAGTAGTGGGGGAAATAGCACTATAGCAATGCACCGAAGCATGGGGCGGGAGGGGAATTGTTCTTCACAATAGATGGAACAAAGTGGTGACTGGATACATAGTTGGTTTGGATTTAGAAAGAATATCTAAGCAAACCAGGGGTAGCTCTGCAAACATTTGACAAGGCACTTTGTTTCAACAAGCCACCAAAGAAGTCATTCTTGAAGCTGCTTCATGAAGTAATGAGTGACCTCATCTTCTAGCTTCATTTGCTTCTCTTAGAGTGCAACCTTGGAAGTCCTAGTCATCCAAAGAGGCTTCTGCAGGTGGTTCAGGCAATTGCAAGTGATGCAGGGGTGGGATTCTACCTGGTCGGACTGATTCTATAGAACCGGTTGTTATGATTTTGCCCAGTTTGGAGAACTGGCAAATTGCACCATTGGCTGGTCCTGACCCTCCCTGAGCCACCCACTCACTCCTTACCTGGCATGCATGCCATCAAATTTGCCTGCAAAGTTGCTATTTTTCCTTTTTTTCCCCCCTGACCATCAGCTGTTCTGCTGTGCCGGGAGATTTAGATTAGCTAGAAAGTAGGAAATGTTGGATTTCTTGCTTTCTAGATAATCTAAAAGCAGAGCTGAAGCTTCCTTAGGACTTAAGCTTTTATTTTTCAGTGCAGACTAAGTGCAGATTAAGTGAATCTGTGATTCTATGAGCAACTCAATCTGTCTGCCTGATTTTGGGTAAAAGTTGTTCTTTTTAAATAAAAAAATAAATTTTTACAATATTTACATACAAGCCATGACCACCCAGTCACATAATCAAGCAACACCCACAAATTAAGCCACGCCCACAGAACCAGTTGTTAAGAAATTTGAATCCCATCCCTGAAGTGATATGAAACCCTTCACTGAGACAAACTGCATTACATCTTCACTTCAATGAGAAAAACCTCAGAGGTGAAGAGAAATCATGTTGCAGAGATCTACTGAATCAGAACAACTAAAGGAAAAAATGAAGATATTTCAGATCTTTCTTTATCATTGCTTGTTAAAACAACTGGTGAGTACAGAAAACATCTAGGACATAGTATGTGTGCATGCGCATACTCTGAAAGAATTTGTGGCTGGAGGCAGAGCTCAAAGTGGGTAGCTTTAGACATCCTGGCTCTGATTCATCTTTCTTTTCTGATACCCTTTTCTCTCTTTTTCTGAGTTGCAGAAGAGCTCATATGAAAGGCTTGAGCTTCATTGAAGCTTTACATCCTCTCTCTTTCTTCTGCAATTTATATGCCTCTCTGTTCCAAAAAGGCTCTAAGATATAATACAAAAAGTAAATAGGAAAGCTGAAAAAAGACACAACAAAAAATGAAATCCCCAAACCCAATGACAATCAACTTCCTAATCACTGACACAATGAGGAAAACAATCCTAACAGAGCAATAACTTCCTGCAATAATGGGACCTGCCATACCATTGATCCCAAAAGGTTTGTAGGAACAGCCAGGTCTTGGCAGCTTCCCTGAATGCCAACAAGATTGGTGATGACCTGCCTTCAGAAGAGCAGCAACTACAAGAAAGGATGGGATTTGAAGGATACCTTCCCCACTAGCTATTTGGCAGTCAGAACTGGAGGAAGATTAAAGACCACATTATGTATCTGATATTAACACAGTTGAGAAAGTCCAGAAATATTTCACTAGAAGGTTCTCCACTCCTCTACTCATTGCTGAATACCTTATGTCACCAGACTTGAAATTCTAAACCTAGAAAACTAGAGCTACACCACCTTCGGTCCGATCTAAGTATAGTATATAAAATCATACATTGCAATGTCCTACCTGTCAATGAATACATCAGCTTCAACCATAACAATACAAGAGCACACAATAGATACAAACTCAAAGTAAATCGCACCAAACTTGATTTCAGGAAATACGATTTCAGCAACAGAGTGGTCAATGTGTGGAATACTCTACCTAACTTTGTGGTTTCTTCCCCAAACCCCCAAAAATTTAACCGTAGACTGTCTACTTTTGACCTCACCCCTTTCCTAAGAGGTCTGTAGGGGGCGTGCATAAGTGCCTACCATCCCTGTCCTATTGTTTCTTTTTATTTTTCTTACATGTATCCATTTCATGTATTCATAACTATGTACATACTTATATCTATTATTTTGTAAGCGATTGATAAATCAAATAAATAAATAAACAAACAAACAAACAATAAAAGATGTCCCAGGAATGCCCAGGTCTTATAGGACTCAGCACATTGAATTGCACTCAGAAAGCAATTGTCAGCAAGCAAGCTGCATGAAATTAATGCTGTTATATAAGGCAAGTCATCCCAGCCCAGGTCATTGGACAGAGCATTAGTAAAGAGCTATAACTTTTCTTCCCAAATAGTTGGATGCAGGTATCATGACAGCAAAGTTATGCTTCCTGGATCCCATAAAAATCACACTGTTTAATAGATGGGACCTAAATAAGTTCCAGACTTTTAGTGTTTTTAACTGGACAACCCTGCACAAAATTGGATTGCATTGTGAATGATCTAGAAGACTGAAACCAAATTCAAAATGATCTTGATAAAGTTAAAGAGATGAGCCAGCAATAACAGGATTTTGAATTTGTGCATGGGAAAACAGAAATCAGATACCCAGGTATAGAAGATTATACTTGGGGGGATAAAGAATAAAACCTGGTCTGGTAATACTACTGTATATGTACAAAGGATCTTGGAAATACAGTTGATCATAAGCTAACTAGGAATAAACACATGGCTGGCATGGTTGCCAAAAATGTTAGTCTGTTGGATAGAAATATAATGATTAAATCAAAAGAATAGTTCTACTCTATTCTGCATAATCCAATTCTGAATTTCACTCTTTAGCAGAAGAGTTCACATATAGTGGAATAGAAAAAGTGGCAAGGATGTTCAAATGATAAAAATCCATGAGTAAAAAAATCAAAGGAAGGGGTATGTTTAAACTGAAGACAAGTTCAATGTGGAATTCTTCAAGATCTAAAAGGATATCTCCCAGAGGACCAAAATCTATTTAATAGCACCCCAGATGCAAGACATGGAATAGGTGTCTTAATTTTCAGGAAGCCATTTGAATGTTAAGAAAAATGTCTTGATGGTTAGAATACTTTGACTTGGAAAATACCCAGAGAGGTGATAGTTTCCTGTCCCTCGGTGTATTTAAACTGAGGCTTAACTGACACCTACAATAGGTTCTTTAATTGGATTCTTGCATTGAACAGGGAGTTGAATTTGATGGTCTACAATAAATGGCCTTCTATAACTCTAGATTCAATTATTCTAAGCCACACGGTCACTGTGTTGGCCTCACTAAAATAGAATGGGCTGAGGATCAAACCTAATGAGAATCTGCAGTATATTGAATCAACCAACAGGAAAGTCACTTCGTGACTTTATGACTTGTTAGCTTCTAATTCTGTGCAATTATAAAACTTTTCCAAGGGTTATATAGTCAAACATGACCCAACAGGAAGTATCAAATGTACCCATATTATGTAAACTTCCAGTTCAGGAAAGACCATGAAGGATCATTATTCAGAACACCACACAGCTAAATTTGGACTCTTCCTTAATAGTTCTGGAATTGAAGGTCAAGGGAAAAGATTCAAGGTGCAAGTGCTTGGTTCCTTTCTGACTTATCTAAGCAGAACTTTCTTAATGATGGCACTAATTTATCTCATTTACTTCTGCTCCTGAACTATATGACTGTAGGCTCTGAAGCATTAAGTTGGAAGTTAATGTTCATTAAACCTGTGAAGTGCTCATGCCACTTTATGTCTTTTGATGAATAAAAGACTGAATTGATGGTGCTGAAATAGAGTACTAACATCACTGCATTACCATCAATGACTGCTCAGTATATGGAACCCCAAATATTTGTGGTTTAATATGGTAGTATCAAGGTGATAAGTCAAAGACAATTGACAAAAAACCTCCCCTAACAATTCTTTTAAAACAATCTTTCTACTCAATACTACAATTAATATTTTAAAAGAGTTTTTAAAACCCCATATTTATTATTAATTTTTTAGATAAATAATCAAGATGATGAACATACCTAATAATCCTTTGTCCTCTTGCTTTTTTGACAACAGCAACCCTGTGAGATGGGATAGGCTGAGAGTGACTGCTCCAAGATTATTCAGCCAGGTTTCATGCCTAAGGTGGAATTAAAACATCTGATTTGTGGGCCAGCACATGACCAAGCTGGCTCTCCATTTTCTATTAATATTCTCAAAATAGGCAAATATTGGACTGTAGCAGCTATAATCCTTTCTTGTATCCATTCCCCAAATATTTTTCCACTGACATGGACATTTCAATATGCAGGGATTTCCTTGGTATACAAGAAAATCCCTGCATACAACAGCGATTGGTCTCATTCGAGACGACAACGAATCCGCATACAGATGGAAGGTTGTACAACTTGCCTTGTGATATAACCGGAACAAGCTGGTACTGAACACACTCAAAACCATAGAAATGGTGGTAGACTTTAGGAGAAACCCCCCCATACTACCACCTCTCACAATGCAACGATGACACCATTAAAGCCAACCTCTTTAACACATTCTTTGGCTCAGTATTTGTAAACAGCAATAGGTTATGCCCAGTGTTTCCTAGTCGAACCACAGACAACTACAATGATCGAATACATATGGATTTTAATTCTCTCAACACTGTTCAACTATTTACAAAGTGTGCACTACTATGACTGTTAATCTTCTCATCACTCCTTATCACCCATCCCCTCCCACTTGTGATTATAGGACTGTAACTTTCTCGCTTGTATCCTGACAAATTATGTTGACTGTTTCCTAGTATGATTTGATTGTTGATTGTACCCTATGACTATCATTAAGTGTTGTACGTTATGATTAACAAACAAACAAATAAAAGAAATGTCCCAGGAATTCCCAGGTCTTATTAGGACTCAGCAACATTGAATATGCACTCAAGAAAGCCAATGTCCAAGCAAGCAAGACTGCATTGAAAAATTAATGCTGTTATATAAGGCCAAGTCATATCCCAGCCCAGGTCATTGGACAGCTAGCATTAGGTAAAGAGCTATAACTTTTCTTCCCAAATAGGTTGGATGCACGTATCATGACAGCAAAGTTAGAAATATTTCACAAGAAGAGTTCTCCACTCCTATACTCGTTGCAGAATACCTTATGCCACCAGACTTGAAATTCTAAACCTAGAAAATCTAGAACTATGCCTCCTTCAGTCCGATCTAAGTATAATATATAAAATTATACATTGCAGTGTCCTATCCATCAATGAATACTTCAGCTTCAACCATAATAATACAAGAGCACAGAATAGATACAAACTCAACGTAAATCACACCAAACTTGATTGCAGGAAATACGATTTCAGCAACAGAGTGGACAATGTCTGGAATACTCTACCTGATTCTGTGGTTTCTTCCCCAAACCCAAAAACTTTAACCTTAGACTATTTACTCTTGACCTCACCCCTTTCCTAAGAGGTCTGTGGGGGGTATGCATAAGCGCAGCAACGTGCCTACCGTACCTGTCCTATTGTTTCTCTTTTAAAAAATTTCTTATATGTATCAATTTCATGTATTCATAACCATGTTTATCGTTATATCTGTCATCTTATAATTGCTTGACAAAATAAATAAATAAATAAATAAAAAATAAAATAAATACTAGACTACACAGTATCAACAGTAGAGACCTTCAAATATATAGGTTCTATCATATTACAAGACCTAAAATAGACACTTAACTTGAAAAACATCATCAAAAAAGCACAACAAAGAACGTTCTTTCTGCGCCAACTCAGAAAGCTCAAACTGCTCAAGGAACTGCTGATACACTTTTACAGAAAAATTATTGAGTCTGCCATCTGCACCTTTATAACTATCTGGTTTGGTTCTGCAACCCAACAAGACAGACACAGACTTCAGATAGTAATTAGGACTGCAGAAAAAACAATTACTATCAACCTGCCTTCAATTGAGGACCTGTATACTGCATGCATCAAGAAGAGGGCTGTGAAAATATTTACAGCTCCCTCACATCCTGGATATAAACTGTTTTAACTCCTACCCTCAAAATGATACTATCGAGCACTGCACACCAGAACAGCTAGACACAAGGACAGTTTTTTCCCAAATGCCATCACTCTGCTAAACAAATAATTCCCTCAACACTGTTCAACTATTTACAAAGTCTGCATTACTATTTGTATTAGTATTAATCTTCTCATCACTCCTTATCACCCATCCCCTCCCATTTGCGACTGTATGACGCTTGTATCCTTACGATTTATATTGATTATTTCCTAGTATGATTCAATTGCTTATTGTATCCTATGACTNTCTATTCTATTCTATTCTATTCTATTCTATTCTATTCTGCATTATTTTATTGTATGCTTACTAATTGCATCCTATACTATGTATACTAACTGCTTTTGTGAGAAAAACAACAGTATATTAAAGTATATTGTTGCATTCTACAGTATGCAATAGTCTACTATATTATGCAACAGTAGATACCTAAGAAAGACCAAAAAGAAGAAGACACAGAGTCTACCACATACATCAAACAAAGTCCTGATTCAGTGGAGTAACTCTATTTGTCCATGTTGACTCTCAACCTACTAGCTTGTTCATTAAAGTGATTTGGTATTTACAATGGGTGCCTTTCTCCCAAACCTCCACTCCCAAGGAGCTGCTCTTTTGCCTGACTGCACATGCAATCATTTGTGAGGTTTGGTAATCATGGCTACTATTCTTCCTGTCTCTCAGAAATCAGTCTGATGTTTGATATTTTCATGGCCAACAAGACAGCATTTGCTTTATCTGAAATGACTTTGCTGCATAGTAGGTTTATATCGTACAGAATGTAGTATTATCTTTTCCTCTCTTTCTGATTGGCTACAGTTCTGTGCATGTCTGCAAGGGCTATTATTGAGAGTATATACAATTTATTTGCTTTTGGGGGATTTCAGACACCTGTGATAATTGGCAGCTGTTCAATTAGGGGTCATGTTTTCTCAGGAGCAGTTCCATGCTAGGCATGAAATTACAGAAGGTCAAGAATGAGCTTCTGAATGAGATGTGAATTTGGAAGTTTGCAGTGGTAACCATTTTGTTTCTTGATGTCCTGTTATGTATTTAAAATGAAAATATGTGCATTTCTTTGTAAACACATTTTATTATGATTCAACCATGTCCCTTTCTAGTTAATGTTCAGTTCCTGCAGAAATGAAAATGGCTGATTGCAGTCTAAGATGCATTTGGTTTGAGTAGATTGGCAACCCAGTAAGTGGCTATGTTTCTTTTTTCTTTTTTAATGCTACTGTTCGTATCTTTTTAATCTGCATAAATTCCATCACTTGCTCCCTGTGGCTAAATCATCAGCTCAGATGAAGCTCCTTTTGTTTGGATGGACATATTCATCATTCATATAAGTGTTGAAATGGAATGGGGCCAGCCTGCTTTTCTGCGGTAAACCATTCCACTAAAATTCCACTCACAACGTTTATTCCAAGCTCGATGTAGAAGTGGTGATTTTTCAATAAAGGTAAGGATCATTTGCATTAATTTGAAATCCTGTGCCAGACTATATATCGTACATAGCAACATGTAAAAAGCAGGATAGAGAAAATATTGATATTTTTTGAACATGAAGGTAGAAAAATAGAACTAATCAAGCCAAAGTTCTCATTTGAAGTACAAATGACCAGTCTTATATCATCATATTTTGGACAGTATGTAAAGAGCTGGCTCTATCTAGTCTTTAATGCTGGGAAAAGTGAAAGGAAAGAGAAGAGGGCAATCATGCCTTTGGCAAGATGGATGGCTGTATAAATTTGTTTAATAAATAAAAACAAGTAAATAATCTGCAAAAGGAATGCATTCAAGTGTAGCGGAGATGGATGCATCAGCCTGTCTACAAACCTCTTTTATGATTTGGCACGTCTCAAGGGGAGGAAAGCTGGGAGCTCAGGTTTGAGATTTGAGCATCACATGATGGGTTGAACTCCGTCCTCATCCTAGTTCCTGCCCACCTAGCAGTTTGAAAGCATGCAAATACGTCCCACTTCAGTGGGAAGGTAACAGCACTCTGTGACATCACATTGACCACATGACCACTAAAATGCCTTTGACAGTGCTGGCTCAATGGCCTTGAAATGAAGATGAGCACCACCTCCTAGAGTTGGCAACAACTAGTAGAGTAAAATCCAAGGGACTCCCCAGGGGGAGGAACAGAGATGACATGGCCAGCCACTTGTCCTAGTCGCTCTTCTAGCTTTTCGTACCACATGATGGCCATGGCACAGCTCGAGGGAAGGCCCAGGGCTGCTGCACATGTGTACTGTGTGTGCAGCCACTACACATGCAATGAGCATGTACAGCAGCCCTGGGACAACTGCCTGCCTGCTCACACTCCTGGAGCACATTTTCTTTCTTCTCCCAGTGGACACACCTCTTCCAACCCTTCATCTTTCTTTCTCTCTTCTCTGATAGTAAAAAAATTTGAATCCCACCACTGGAGAGGAAGGATGGTGACTAGGAAATACCTTTGGTAAGGAAGTTGAATCATGGCAACTGGACTTCTTCACTGCTTCTAAAAGATACTTGGATAAGCAGTGACACTTTCTGAACCAACAAGATAAGAGCCATGGTGGTTGGAATGCAGTATTGTAGGCTAACTCGGCTTACATTGTCAGGAGTTCGATTTTTTTGATCCTGACCAGCTCAGGTTTGACTCAGCCTTCCATCCTTCCAAGATCATTGAAATGAGGAGGCAGATTGTTGGGGACAATATGCTAATCCTATAAATTACTTACTCTCAGACATTCAGCCGAATTCCAGAAAGAAAGGGAAACAAACCTCTCACAGTAACCAAGAAATGAGTCTTTATTCATCCATATACTGCTCCAGATTCAGGTAACACCAAGCATCAAAATGATATTCAAGTAAGCTCTGGTGCATCTTGCAGCCAGAGCTGTATTTATACACCAGATAATTACATAATGAGTTTATCCATCATCCGCTGGATGCTACCACTTAACTTCGGGTCATTATGTAACCCCCAGGTAGCATGTATTTGTCCGTTAATTATCCACCCTCCTTTACCATACCCTCACCATGTTATACTCTCCATATCCCACCATCGCCCTTGAGCCCATCTAGTGAGTATCCACTTCCCGAGGTCATTATTTTAATGGTCAGCATGTTCATCACTCTGTCGTTAACCAACCACAACTTGTGATAGTTCAGTGCCTGACATCATTTGGGCTCATCATCAATCTTCATCAGAAATGCATACCCTGTGTCGGTTGGCTGACAGGTACTTCCTAACGCAGTAGCACATTTGGATGCAGAACGCTCATTGTCACAGCTCCAGCATGCCATGAGGATGTGACAGGTGGCCCCCTCTACCAGGAATCTGCTTGCAGCATAGGAAGAACATTATTAGTAGTGACCTCTCTTATAGTTAACCTTGGCCCAGGTTTGTCGGGGTATGTATTATGGAAATGACACACTAAACAGTCTGCACATACATCTGATGCCTTCACCCAGGACTCCTCTGACAGTGGATATCCTTTCCAGTGTACTAAATATTGGATATTATTCCTTCTTTTGCAGGAGTCAAGAATTCTATCTATTTCTTCATTCTGGAAGTCAATGGGTTTCAATAAACTAATATGAAAACACTGGGTGTATACAACACAACAATGATGTAACTTTAACTTGACTGTGACAGGGTTAATGATTCTTGTTATTGAGAAGGGGCCAGGTATTTGGACCCCAATTTCCTAATGTTTAATTTCAATTTAATATATTTTTTGAAAGATATACTCTATCCCAACCTGAAAAGGTTTATGGTCCTGTCGTTCTTGTCTGCATATGTTTTTAATGATCCATCACTGTTTATCCAGAGCTTTTCTAACATTTAACCAACTAGCCTGTACCCATTGTACCCAATGTTGGACACTGATTGGGTTCATTGGGGTTGCATGTAAAATCTGTAATGGACTAAAATCTAGGGCCATTCACTGTACTCTATGTACCACTTATATTATACAGGACTTCTGGGAAACGGGTAATAACTCCACCCATTCTTGTTGTTGATAGGACACATAAAATCTTAAGTAATCTCTCCACCTAGCATTCACTTTTTTTGCTGCACCATTCGTGCTTGGGTGATAGGCCGAACTTATCCCTGGGATGACCCTAACAAATGGATGAATGCTCTCCAGAATTGTGCAATGAATTGTATTCCATTCCTATCGGAAATTACTCATCGAGGGTGCCATGTAATTTGTAAACATGTTTTATAAAATATTGGTTAGAATTTTAGCTGATGGAAAACCCTTACAGGTACAAAATGTGCTGTTTCGAGAATAAGTCATAATGATAGTCCATATAATTGTATAACCATTACTGTTTGGTAACTCTACAATGAAATCCATGGACAATATCCTGCCATGGATGTCGTGGTTCGGACACTGTTTGTAACAACCCTAATGGCTCACCCAGTCTTGGTTTTGAAATCACGCAGACATGCATTTTTTCACATACTGTTCTATGTTGGATCTCATTTTTGGCCACCAGAATTGATGCCAAGCTAGATGCAAGGTTTTTAGAAACCTGAAATGTCCGGCCTGTTTTTCATCGTGACGCTTTCTAAAATATAATTTCTACCTTTCTCTGGTATGTAAATCCTGTTTCCTTTCCATGCCAAATTTCTCTGTAGGAAACCGAGTCAGCAATTACTATTAATCCATTTATCTGTTCGAGTAGTGTCTCATAACATATCGCTTTACATCCTTTAACCGTATGGCTTTGTCCCATATTTCTGGGTATAGTATCTGAGGATCAGAGGCTGAACAATCACATTCTCGGGTCTCATATTGAGGTAAGTGAGACAGGACTCTGCCATGAAATTTTGCCCCCAGTACATGACACAGATGAAAATTAAATCACTTGAAATACATAGGCCATTAACCTGTTTGGGAGATAAACGGTGGGGCTATTGTAAAGCCTCAAATTCTTGTGATCTGTCCAGACCTCAAAACCTCTTTGGTGCCTTCCAACAGATGTCTCCATGTATATAATGCCATTTCACCACAAACACTTCCTTTTCCCAGATTGCCCATCCTCTCTCTGTTGGGGTGAAGTTTACGGGAAGTATAAGCACAAGGTTGCAACATTCCTTGTTCATTTATTTGTAAAAGGACAGCACCACAGCCACATCACTGGCATCCATCTGGACAATTATTTTTTCATAGGATCAGGATGTTGAGAATCGGTGCTGGGAAAATATGTCTTCAGATTGTCAAATTCTTGTTGACACTTTGTAGACCACTCAATTTTTGATTGGGTGTTGGCTTTGTTTCTGATTCTTTGTTTTTAGCAGTTTTGTTAATGTAATTACAGATTAACATTAATTCAGAATTAATTAACAGCAGTTTCTGTTAAGCAATGCTAGCAAATTGTGGCAAAATTGTGTCAGCTTCAAGATCTTCGACTATCGCTTTGCATCTTTCGCTGTCATAAGAATGGCGGGGGAGGAGGGATGGAGTCTGGAAGTGTGCTGGAGGTGTTTACATTTTTCTTTTTGTTGTGTAAATGAGGGGGGAGCATACATCAGAGTTAGGTTTCTTATTTCTCACTTAGCTTTCTTTTCTCTGCACAACTGCAAGTCCATTATCAAAGTATGCCCAAAGGTCAACAGACAGAGGCCTCATCATCACTGAAGATACCCACATATATCATATTCACAACTTCTAATTGGAAGTTTATCTGAACTATTGGGGGGGAACACTTCCATACTTTGTATATGTGATTTGCGCACCTAATTTTCCAGATTCAGAATTCTTTGGTTTGCTACCACTTCATTTTTCAGTAAAAGATAACTTTTCTCTAACCTAAAGAGTCTAAGTTTTTCTTTCTTGGATTTTTAATGCAGCACCTCACGACAAATTGCCTATAAAAATTTGTAAAGCCAAGGAACTCTGCAATGTTTGTGCGTTTGTGGGATTTCCCATCCAAGACAGCAGTCAATTTGTTGGGATCCATTTCCAGCCCATCACTGGAAATCCTATACCCAAGATAGTCCAATTTATTACAGTGAAATTCATATTTCAACAATTTATGTATAATTTGGCGTCTAACAACTTTTTAAAAACACTTTGTACTAACTGTATTGTGTTCTTCCAGAGTCTGCATGTAAATTAGGATGTCATCTAAATACACTAGTGACTCCTTGAATTAAATGTTCGTGCAGCCACCTCATTGATTTGCTGCATGAATACCGAGGGGGCACCCTGCAGTCCAAAGGTATCACCTTGAAATGCGAAACTACCCAGGGGCGTAATTGAAGGTAGTTTTCCATTCATCCCTTGTTTAATACATCCCTGTAATATGCTTCACACAGTCTAACTTTTGTGAGATTTTTCCGGTGGCCAATATGGCCATAATTCGCTAATTATTGGCAGAGGATATATATTTCCACACATACAGCATTAAGCCCTCTAAAATCCACACTAGACCCAAGTTCCATCCTTCTTTTACCTAAATAACACCGGGCGAGCAATCTGTGATCTTGTATGAAGCCACGGGCTAGGTTTTTACCTAAATAATTCCTCATCTCCTCCATCTCCTTGGGAATCATTGCCTACATAGGGGCTTAGGTAATTTCACTCCTGGGATTAATTCTATACACAGTCAGTTTTGCAGTGTGGGGTAAGATCTCGCATTCCTCTTCACTGAACACTTTTGCTAGATCCTGATACTCAGTCAGGTAGGGGAGGTTTTGAGTATAACTATGGTTCTAACTCCTTCGGTATATTCCATGTGGATTTGCCTGGACCTAAGTGAGGGGTTCTGGTTCCTAATAAAGTCACAAATGATGGCAAACCGCTCCCACACCATATATAGTGGCTTCACTTGATCCAAACATACAAGTTCTAATATCAGTGCCTCACGCATATGCGAACAACAATAAATCGTAGATGTTCCCAATGAGCTCCCAATTTCTAGTTTTAATAGGATAGTCATCATCATTGCTGGGACCCGCAAGCAAGGACCCATCACCTGCTCAAAATTCATTGTGTAGGCAACTGTTCCACCTGTAATTTCAATTCATCCACCACTCGTTGGCTAATAAGACACCTGGTACGCCCATGTCTATCAGTGCCCCATATCTACCCCTCAGTCCCATTTCAACCTTCCAAAACCACTTGGTATCACAAAAGGGCATACTGAGCACTCACCATTAGTATCGTTGTGCTTTCCTCATGAATATCATCCAACCCTGAAACAACCCTGGTTGACTCCATTTGTCCAACTGATTGTTGTCTTGATGGTGATGCTTCCCCTTCATTTTCTGAGCCAGTCCTTGTGATCTTTTCAGCACCAATTCCCTGTTTTCTAAAGCCGAATTTTGTCACTGCTCCACAGGTGCCTTTGCTGTTTGTTTCATATGCTCATTGGCAAGTTTGGGGCATTCCATACCCTATGCCTTATTCGGTTACATCTGAAACATCTAATATCTGGTCACCCCTACTACCAGTTGTACCATCTCCTTGGCCTGTTCCAACCTCCATAACACCCAAGATTGTTTTAGGTACTTTTCAAATGGTTCAGACTTAGTTCTGAACTCCTTCAGTCTGACTCCAATTCAACCACAGTTACATTGTACATTCTGTCATTATTGAGGAACTCCTCCAGATAGACAAAGCTGTCTTAAACTATGATCTAATCTGGCATGAATTCTAGACAGCGGACGCTCAGGCCAGTATCTTAACTTTCCACTAACCTTAGACTGTCTTATATTGACCTCATTCCCTTCCTAAGAGGGCCTGTATGGGCGGCATGCATAAGCGCACCAATCATGCCTACCGTCCCTGTCCTATTGTTTCTTTTTATTTTTCTTATAAGTATCTATCTCATATATTCAAAACTATGTTTATTTTTATACCTGTATCTTATAAGCAATTGACAAATCAAATAAATATTAAAAAAAAAATACTAGCATGTAATATGATATCCCAAAGGAACAAGCCCAAGAAGGGGTGAAAAATAAGCAGTTTGTAGGCAATAGCCCAGATCAGCTAGATAACAGCCATGCTTCACAGTGTGAAAGCTGACTTTACTAGCTGTCAATTAAAGTCAATAAAACTATTCATGATAACTAATATCATTCATCCACTCCTTATAAATATGCTCAAGAAGACAGATGCATTGGTGTCTGGTTATTACATAGCTGAATGGTGACTGCCATTTGATTACAGAACGGCAGTCATGACTGAATCATCTAAATAGCTTTTTAATAAGTCCTACATCCAAGAGTTTGAGATGATTCAATTAACCAAAAAGTAATTACTTTTATTTCTTTTTGATTTATTTTTAATTGAGTGAGATGAGTTCTGCCCTATAGGGAAATACACACTTTTAAAAAGAACAAACTCTATCATTTGCCCTCCCAAATATATTATTTTGCCTTGTGTGTTGGAATCTGATTACTGGCTTCTCTGTCCTGAATTACAGGTAATCCTCAATTTATGACCACAATTGAGCCCAAAATTTATGTAGCAAAGTGAGAAATTTGTTATGTGAGTTTTACCCCATTTTATGACTTTTCTTGCCATGTTGATTAAGCGAATCCCTGCAGTTGTTAAATTAGTCATACAATTATTAAATGAATCTGGCTTTCCCATTGACTTTGTTGATCAGAGATAAGAAAATATGATCGCATGATCCCGGGACACTGCAACCCATATAAATTTGAGTCAGTTGTCAAGCATTTAAATTTTGATCACATGATCATAAGGATGCTGCAATGGTCATCAGTGTGAGAAACCATCGTAAGTCTTTTTCAGTGTTGTTGCAATTTCAAGGGTTGCTTATATAGACTTTCAGCTACAGAAGGGGAATGCAGGTAGAGAACTTCACTGCCCATCCTATTAGCCCAAGTCAAGCAAATAAAGATGAAAAATGACATGACTTTTTTCTTGTTTCCTTTGCCTCGTGTGAAGAAAATGGCATTTTTTTTCTGCACAACCCGGATCTTGTTGCTATAGAACTCATAATTTGAGGGGAAGTGGTAATTTTCATTTGTTTTGAAGAAGGGAACAGCCAAGATAGGGACACTCTAATTTTTTGATTGAATTAAGGCATGAATTGATTTGTTACAATTTTAAAAAAATGACAAAGAAAACTTAGGCTCAAAAGAATGCCCCATTAATGCATGTTCCAACATGGAAGAGTGGGAGAATCATAGAATAATATATCTTAAAGGTGCCAGTGAAATTATTAAGTCCAACTCTTGCTGAATGCAAGGATTCAAATTAAACATTCTTAACAGATGGCTGTCTAGTTTTTTTTACACAAATCTGCATATCACTAGCATTTACAGCTTTGTGTTCAATTATTCACGAGCCTATTTTCTGCCTGACCTATATCCAATCTTTTCCCAGTTGGTCAAAAGATTTCTGTGGGTTAGGATTCTTCCTGCAATAGAGAAGGTTTGGGTAAACATCTTAATATGAAGGCATTATAATTTGTAATGAAAATTATTTCCCAACATCCCCTTCTCCTCCCTGCCACTATAGCAGTACCTTTAACTTTTGGCAACAATTTCATATTCTCCCAATTGGCAAAATTTACATCAAGATCAAAGATCACCTAATTTGTGTGCTGCTCTAGTTTGTACAGCACAAAATGGAAAGCAACTTTCTTCTTCCTCCCCTTTCTGAGATGGAGAATGTTTGACGCCCTTCCTTTTTTTAAAATCAAGATGAAAAGAGGTGAGCATGGATTATGTTTAATCCTTCCAGTGAAGAGGATTGTCAGATATTTTGGTAATGAGCAAAAATACAGGACATACAGGCATGTAACATACACAGTTTGCCAATTAGCCGAATTGCATTAATTAAGTTGTGGAATGAAGCATTGAACTGTCAATACTTATGTCACCTCACATTAAAGAGAGAAGAGGGGGGAGAGAATGAATTTGGGGGACCAAAGTAATGTGCCAAATTCATGACTCATCACTCTTATCTTCTTAATTGAGTTTCTGCTACATTTCCATAAGCAATCTTTCAAATGGGGATGGTTGAACATTTGAGAACTCCTTTGGTTGAAGTGAAGGTAAAAAAAAAAAGAATCAGATATAAAAGAGTTAAGCAATAAGCAATCAAAACTAAACTTGTCAATCTAGAGAGCAAAGCATGGGAAACTCAAAATCCACATAACCAATCAGAAGTAAAGATCTATCTGTCTGTCTGTCTATCTATCTATCTATCTATCTATCTATCTATCTATCTATCTATCTATCTATCTATCTATCTTTCTTCTATCTCCCTGAAGTTAGCTCTGAAAAGATAAGGAGAGAGGTTCTAGAGTCCTATTACTGTGACAGAAATAGTGGATTTCACATGAGAAGCCTCTTTGGTTTTAGTAGCATCCCCTCCCCCACACATTTGTTCAAATCCCTCTTAATATTGGCAGCTTTGAAGCTGAAATGATGGCAGCATTGGTTTTGTGTGACTTCAATGGAAATGTTCATGACAGCTGTGCTGGAAAACTCTTCTGGACTTTCAGAGTAATATAAGACAATTCACCTTCTGACTATTCTTTGGTTGATTGCCCTTAGAGAAGAAGAAAGTTTTATAGGAAACTGGAGCTATTGTCTGTACGAAGATCTGTAACTTTTTAATATTAGGGGTAAAACAAACTGGTTAGCATTTGACCTTATGATAAAATGGGTGGTCAATAAATGTAATAAATATCATGGGGAAAATGCCATTTTTCTATTGCATATTTTAAAGTCTCCCACAAATTGATGAAGTCATTGCTAAATGAAAACATGGAATGGCCAGGAAATAGTTTTTAATGCACAATCTATCTCTCTGTTTTACAAATATCAACATATCAAAGGAGGAAGATACAGGACATTTGGCAAAATAACAAGTCAAGAGTATTATAGGTCTTAAAACCCTTTATCTCACACCTCTTATTTTATAGAATAGAATAGAATAGAATAGAATAGAATAGAACAGAACAGAATAGAACAGAATTATTTATTGGCCAAGTGTGGTTGGATACACAAAGAATTTGTCTTGGTTCAAATACTCTCAGTATACATAAAAGAAAAGATACATGGCTACACTGAATACAAAAAGACCATTGCCTACTAAACATGGATCTTGGACTCCAGGATCAAAGAAAGGGATCATTACAAGAAGATATGTAACTCAGTAGGGTCTTTTGTAGAGTTACTGACATATCTGTATAGACTGGGGAAACTATTAGTGCTACTATTATTATTATTATCCTTGAGAATTCTCAACAAGCTGTGGGAGGGGTGGGATAGTTTGGGCTGAAAATTGGAGGCAAAGTAACCCATGATTCAAAGGAACAAGAATTCAGTGAGTTTGACCTTCAATTTTAATTGTCAGAATATGGATATAAATATATTTCTCCCCGTCTAACCAGTTTTAACCAATATACCATACCAGCTGTCTGCCAATTATAATTTTAAGAATTCTAAGCTAGCAGAAGACAAGTTAAATATAAGATAATCTTTGGGGCAGATAGAGACACAGGGAGAGAGAGATGGAGAGAGAGAGGGAGGGAGGGAGGGAAGTATTTCTTTGGTATTTTGTTTTACATATTTTTATCCAAGCTGCTTAATACTATACCCAACATGTATAGTGCAGGGGTGGGTTTCTATCGGTTCTGTCCACCTCTGTAGAACTGGTAGCTCTGAAGAGCAGCAGACATAGAACCAGTTCTATGTCTGCTGATGTTTTTGCTCACACACCCACCCGGGCTCTTACCTGATCTTTATTTCCTGATTTTTCAAATTCNGCAGTTAAAAAAGCAGGAAAAGAGGGCTGTTTCAAAGGCTGCTTCTCTGCATGCAGCATGCTGATGATGATTTACAGACACACAGCTTGCACCATACAGGGAAGCATATCATAAATCACCAAACCTCATAAATCCTGAACTGGTAGCTAATCCTTCCATATCCCATTCCTGGTATAGTGTGTTTAAGTGCATTATTTTATAAATAAAGATTACATCCTGCATTTTCTAACAATCCCAGTGCAGGTATTTTAAAAAGTATCATATAAAATATTAAAAATTGAATGAAAACACAGAACTTCACAAGACAACAGGTGACCCCAGCCAACACGGGGAATATTTGAATGATAGGAGTTGTAGTTCAACACATCTACCTTGCAAAGCTTGAACAATTGGGTACATTTTGATAAAAATAAAGGGGCCATCAGGCAGAAGAATGGCTTAGAAAATCTCTTATCCATTTTTTCTAGTATTCTTTTTTGGAAAAATACAGAAAGAGAAATGACAGACTCTGAAGATATTTGCTTCAGAAAGACAGATCAAATAAACTGTGGGTGATTCTGATGTCATCTTTATAAGAAACAATGTTTATCCATGCTGTGTCTGAAGGTTTAGAATAGAAAATGAGTTTCAATGAGATTTTGGGAAAAGCCTGCATCAGAAACCTCTAATATCTTGATCTGGGAACACTTTGTTCAGTTCTGGGCCATTCCTGCCTTTTTAATATTTCTCAAAATAGTTCATTCTCCTCAGAGAGGGGTGAGTGCTAACTTTCTACAGTACCCAGTAACAGGGCAGTATGAAATTATCCATCAATAGATAAATAGAGGTAAACTACACTTGCACACTATTCAAATGACACAAAAAAGCTAAAAAAAACAAAAAGTCCAGAACACATCCTCTCCTGCAATCAACACCCAGGTAATTAGGGATTAACACTAAACCGGTGGAAAACAATCTAAGTAGGGAACTACTAAGGATAAAGCCATATCCTTACCAAAATAGGCAGGGTAAGTTATTGTATATAATCAAAAGGTAAACCCCAGACTCATTCACTCTCATGTTACCTAGTTGAGTAATGAAACATTTTCAAGGAAACAACCAAGTTCAGAGTTGCCTTATCAGTAAAATCAGTGGCTTATAAATTTAATAATAAAAAAATACAAAGGATTTCACAATTAAACTCTGAGCTATGTATACTTTATTTTAAAATTTCATTTTAAAACTAAACACTGAATTAAACTAAACTTAATTTATAATCTATACTACCCATATAAATGCACTGACTTATCCAGAAATACATACTGGGTAAACATAATATATGGTGGTGTTCTGTTCTGTTTCCCAAAAGATGAAAGAGTACAAGCTCACACAAACACAGGCAGGCAAGCTGGCTCGGATTTCACAGAGTTAATTCTTTGGAACTGATAATATTCTTGGCATTCCAACATGTCCTGCCTGCCAAGTCCGAACTGATAACAAAATAAAGTTTTACTCACAGAAAATCACAAGGCAATCCACAAAAATAATCATTCATGAAGAAAATCTGAAGGTTAAACTTTGTCCCGTATATAGTTTCAGGAGAAAACACACCCACTTTTATCCCCTGTGAAGTGTGGCCCAGTGAGTTACCTCACTCTCTGACCCTCCCACGCCTCCTACGTTGCTGCTCATGTTTCTCCCAATGACACTGCTTAGGATCGAGCCAACACTCTTCCTCTTTACTCCCTGTCAGGGGCTGCTCTGATATGCCTTCCTTCTGATTAATTTCAGGCTGTTCCTCTCAGTTGTCTTATGGAACCTGAGGCATTATCAGGGAGGAAGGTCCTGGGGAAGAAGGCATTGCCAGTTCCTCCTCCTCATCTTACAGGTCCTCTTCCTCTGACAGCATAGGCTTGGGAATCGGGGCCACAACATGGTGGCATGTTATCTTGCCTGAAAAGCTACACTGCAAAATTGGGAGAAATGTGAAACTTATTTTTTCAGTTTTGCATACTGCTCAATTTTACTTGATTTCTGGGCATTTTCAGGAATAACAAGCAACATAATAAACTGCATCAAAAAAATAAAATATCCTTTGTAAAATGCACATTATATTACAATAAAAATAGAGCAAAAAACCAATCTACTGAAACCAATAATCTCTCCCAATCTGAAGGATAAATGCAGTTTGCTCTGCATTAATTAAAGAGAAGCAGATCAAATGTTTCCTATTAAATTGCACAATGGCCAAATACTGCAAACACCTGAAATTATTGCTACAGGGTTCTTTTGTTTTATGAATACAACTTTTAATGAGTCAATTGCATTTTATTTATTTTGTGAGCCCCCTTGAGGGCTTTGATTTGAAGAACTGGCTATAAATCCAGTAAGAAATAATAGACTCACAAATGATTGTGCTTATGAACATTCATCACAAGTTAGACTTTTACACTGATAGAGCTATGAAAAGAAAATTGTCCTTATCATCATTAGCCAGGACTGTCAATGAGTGATGAACATGTCCTTATGATGAAACAGCTCTTAAAGAAATGTGAAATCACTCTGAGCTAAATCTTTGAGGTTCATTTGCAATTTTACTTTAGGCCAACAGCCCAGCCCACCCCTTTAGAAATCTTGCTCTCAAAATTTCTCTAAAGACAGGAGCTCCAACCCAAATGAAACCATGCATGACATTTGAGTGGCACACTGGTACTCATACCTCAAAAGTAGACAGGACCAAGATTTAAAAAATGATGATAGTCAAGGCCAAGTCTTCCTTAAGGCTAGGTCACACCGGCTGATGGATGCAAAACGTATGTAAAAAGGACACAGTGGATGAGCAAATTTTCCATCTGTTGTTATCCACTCTCAAAAGTGCCCGCAAATTTGCATAAACAGAGCGGACAACAACGGAAAGGAACGAACGTGGACGATGTAGCGGGGATGTAAAGCGGATGTTGTAGAAAGCCTAGCGGATGAAAGCAGATGGAAGCGGAGACAGATCCGCAGGGCTTCCAGGGAGCAACAGCGAAGTGGACGCTAGCGGAAGGAACGGATGCAATAGCGGATGTATAGCAGATGACGGCGGATGGCATCACGGACGCCTATAGGAAGCATAGCAGATGCGTAGCGTATGCAAGCGTTCACTGCGGCATGCGGGGAGGATGAATTGCATAACTCCGCGGATATAAAAGGATGCAGCTCGGCAAAAGCCCAAAGGTCCACCATTCAGAGGAAAGACCTGCTGCAGAGACATCTGAGAGAAACACCATGGGGAAGAAGAGGAAGCCCGTGGGTGGCCTACGTCCTGCCAGCCCTGGCAAGAAGGACAGAAACCACATCCCCCCCTGGCGCTGACTCCTGAAGCTGCTGGTGCTTCTGCTGCTGCTGGTGTTACTCCTGGTGTTTGCTTGCTGCTGGTGCTTCTCTGCTGGTGCTGCTGCTGGTGTTTGCTGGTGCTGCTGGTGCTTTCTCCCTGTTGGCTGCTGCTGGTGCTGTGGTGGCTTCTCCTGCTGGTGCTGCTGTGTGGACCAGCCCAAGGCCCTAAAAGCCCTGCTGCTGAAGGACCTGAAGCCCCTGCCAGAGGGAAGGAAGAGGCAAGGAAAGGAAGAAGGGAAGAGAGGAAACATACTCCATTTCCCGAGACCAATGGAGGAGGAGTTGCTGGAAGCGAGGAGAACGAGTACCTGTGGAGGAAGGCCACAGGCTCTATTGCGACTACGGCAAAGTGGAAGCAGGACAGCATGGAGAGAGAAGGCGGAGATCCTGGCTACACTTCAGAAGTCCTCCTGGGGGTGGTGGAAGCAATATGCACACCTGGTCAATGGCAAAGCTGCACCTGCAGAAATCTGGCACGCATGAGGAAATATCCGAGCTGTCAAAGCTAAATAACCAGGAGACTATGTCCAGGTGCAGCTTCCTGAAATTTCGGGTGAGATCAGCCCACCGAGGAAGCATCCCCTCTATCAACGCCTCTCACAGCCACAAGAGCCACTCCTCTTCTAGCCCAGGAGAGCAGCTACCGTGTCCAGGCAGGTGTTCTTGGAGGGCCCCACGTACGAGACCCGCCCCCCGACAGCTGTACTCCGTGCCAGAGGACATGGAGGATCCCCTGTCTCAGATGGAGCAAGAAGAGGCAGGCCACCAGAGACCAACCCAAACCCCCAGCCTCAGCTCACATTCCACGAAGAAAGCAGGCAGGGAGGCAGACACGGAGGCGACAGAGCCACAGACGATCGGCGTCGTTGGAGATCAGGGACTAACCAATGTGCAAAGCCAGCTACATGATCTCCTCTCCCACGGTCCAACTTTGACATACCATCCTCCAACCCCCAAAACCCTTCATCACGTACGTGAAGCAGACCCTGCATTGGACATGCCCGAGGCCCAGTACCAGGCGATGAAGGAGAGGATCACAGCTCTTCTGCACCAGCCCTCAGCAGGCCCAGCTGAACCTGCTGCTACCAACTCCTAAGGTCTGCTCCACCAGCCGATGTCAAGCCCTTCCATGGATTTCAGCAGCCCGCTCGCCTACCAAGCCTACCAGTTTTTTTATTTTTAAAAGAATTTTTTTTTTTTTTAACTTTTTTTAATTGTTTTTTCTACCAGGATTCCACAAGCAGAAGGGCAGCCCTTCCCCAGTCCACACGCCCGCAGGTTCCTCGGACGCCACAGATGCTAAAAGATGCCTCAAGCTGACGGCCAGCTGCAAGACGCAGACAGCCCCACTACACTCTCTCCTCCTCCACCCACAAGCCAAGACCCTTCCTCAGAACATTGTCATCAGTGTTGGGCCTCACATCCGCGGGTCCTTGAGGAAGTGCTTCTCAACCTCACGGGAACTGGGTCAGCTCTCTGAAGAGCTTCTTGAGCATACACCATCCCCTGTTTTGTACCTCTTGGGGCCAAGGCATGCCAATGGCGCTCAGACCAGCATTTCCAGGCAACACCATGTCCACAGTCCTGCCCCTTTACATCTGAGACCATGGCACACCTGCAGAGTGACTGAAAAAGAGTGCCAGAGACTGAGTTGTTTACCTGTTTGCCCTTATCTACCTTAATCTTTAGGCTTAAAGACACTTTACTTGGTCATTTTGCTTTTTTAATAAGTCATACCAGTTTGTTATTTAATAAAGGTTATCTTGCTTCACAACTTGTTTCATTTTATTTACTTAATAAAGTGTTGGTGAAAACTTTGAAAAAAGGTTAAGCCTTGTAATGTGCTTATGGAATAGGTAAGGATAGCTGTGGGATGGATAGCTGTGGGATGGGTAAGTAAGCTGTGGTATGGATAGCTGTGGGATTGGTAAGGATAGCTGTGGGATAAAGGAATAAGTTTGTTGGGATGGGTTAAGGATAGCTGTGGGATAGATAAACTCGCAGTGCAGCATAGCGGGACGCCAATGGATCCACCCTTCCCTGCCAGCACATATGGCCCTTTATTATCAATAACATTTAATCAATTGATCCACACATTTCAACATTAAACAAAACTCTTTATTAATGCCCTATTGATTGTAAGGCAACATACATGCGAACAATCTCATCAGTGTTATGAGACAAGGCTGAAGGAAAGCATCCATAAGCATCTCCATCCTGTCCTGCAACTCCATTGCTCCAGCTGGGGAGTTGCACCAGTGGTTTCAGGAGGTTGCGCTGCTTTCTTCGCCTCCCATGTGAAGCTCTGTTGGGTGTGCCTTGCACATCCACAGTGTCTGTCAGGATTTCGTTCTGCCTCCATTCACCAGGCTCCATGTCCGCATTGCCTTGTTGACGGTCCACAAAGCCTGTTCTGCAACACTGGGTAGTAGGTTGTTGCATGAGATTGGTGCAGGATGCAGCAAGCTTTTCCACGATGCTCCTTCAACGGTCTGTGGGTGATGCTGCATGGTGGTGTGAGAAGCTACCTGGAACCTGTGGCACATCAGGATGCCCAAAGGCGAGTTGCGCATCTCTTACCCGTCCTTGGGCCTGAACAGCGCTTTAGTTTGAAGATCCTCCCCTTCAGCGGGTGAGGTATCTTTTGAACTGTAGGGCTTCATGAGCTAGGTTCTGGGGAGAAAGGCGTCCTCACCCACGATGAAGTAGGGCAACTATCTTGTGTGTCTGTTGGGACGTAAGGGGTTCATGGATCTGGGAAACGCGCATACTAAATGAAGTTGCGTTCCAGCCCTCTTGAGGTGACTGGGTTTATACCTGGGCATTTTCAGAGAATGAGGCT
>BHFT01035164.1:10508-28056 GCA_004320025.1 Laticauda laticaudata | reverse complement strand
AAGTGAGATCCAGGTGATTTCCTCCCCCTTTTTATAGGAAATATAGGTTTTCCGCTCGGTGTCCTTCTGCATCCTCTCGACATCCTCCAGACATCCTAAATATTCGAGATACGTCCCCTATACGAACGTTTTTTATGTTTTAATGCTTTTTATCTGAGCTACATCCGCTTACATCCTTTGTACGTCCGTGCAACTAACACTGTGTGTCCCTTCCACGTCCGTTTCACTTCCTGTGTCCATTTTCCGCTGGAGTGGATTTGAGTTGCACGGATGCGCAGCGGATGCCTAGCGGATATAGCGGACGCGTAACGGATGACAACGGACGTATACCGGATGTTCCCCGTATATGTAGCGGATGTAGAACGGATGCATTGGATACTTCATCCGCTCAAAAAGTTTCATACTTTTTGTATGAAACTTTTTGAGAGTATGAAAAACGTATGCAGTGAGTACAGAACGGATGCATCGCGTTAACCAATGGATGGCAAGCGTTTTTCTTCGTTTTACATCCTCTTTCCATCCGTTGGTGCAGTGTGACATGGGCTTAAGATCAGTGCCTCTCCTGGCTGGCCAAAGGACCTTTGGATGGGTTCTGATAATGGTGAATTCCTCTTTGAGAAAGGGGGGTGTTCCTGCCATCTCTTGGTTCACCCCTTACAGAGAGCCATTGGTAGATCTCACTGTCCTTAAAAGTTTCCATCCAGTTTCCAACCTTCCATTTTTAGGAAGGATTGTAGAGAGGGTAGCTATGCTAAATATTTTGAGGCCCAGAAAAAAGGAAATTGTCTGAAGCCTTTCCAATGAGGATTCAGATCTGATTTGGGATGAGACAGCATTGATTACACTCTTGGATTATGTCTGGTGGGGGCAAGATGGGGGTGATGCATGCATCCTTGTTCTTCATCTCTCAGGAGCTTTAGTATCATCAATCACAGTTTCCTTCTGGGGTGTCTGTAGGACTTGGGTGTGGGTGGCATAGTGTTGTGCTGATTCTCCTTCCTGTAGGGATAGTTACAGTTGGTGTTGATGGGGGGGTGTAATTTGAGAGTCTAGCCTGCGGCCCCTCCAAGAGTTTGTCATCCAAGAGTTTGCGATGTGCTATCTAAGTATCTCCACACTACCTACCTTAATGTTACTGTGGAGGTTCTCTCAATGCGTAGAGGCCATGGGGGCCTGAATGGGGCACAATAGGCTTCTTCTCAGTCCAAGCAAAAATAAATGGTTCTGGGTTTGAGGGCTTCTTTGTTCGAGGGACTTCCAACTTTGTTTGTAGATGGGTGGCACTTCCCCAGACACACCTTGTATGCAATCTGGAGGTCCTCATATACTTGCTTCTCTTGCTCAAGTCTTTGCGCAGCTTTGGGCTGTGCATCAGTTGTGACTCTACTTGAACCAGGGAACCCTGCTCACAATCACTCATGTCCTTGTGACCTCCAAATTAGACTGCTGCAATGCTTTTGAAGAGCATGTGGAGGCTTCAGGTGCTGGAGAATGCAGGGGAGTGTCAAATTAATATCATTGGTTTTAAGGCACATAGGATGCCACTGTTCCACATGCTGCACTGACTCCCAGCATGCTTTTGAGGACAATTCAAGCCTTCATATCTTGGGATTAGGGTTTCCCCAATTATTTCCACCTGTTCCAGATCTGGCATTGGCTAAGGAGTGTTGGCTGATGGGAAGATGGCATTTTCTGCTGTGGCACCTGCCCTATGGAACATCATTCCACCCAGAGGTGCTATTCAGCAGGTTCTGACCAGTTCTGGAGAACCGGTAGCAGAAATTTTGAGTAGTTCGGAGAACCGGCAAATACCACCTCTGACTGGAGATTTTACAGTATCCTTCCCCTGCCATGCCCACCAAGACACGCTCACAGAACCATGAGTAAAATAATTTGAATCCCACCACTGATTCCACCTATGATTAGGTTAGCTCCAACCTTGCTATCCTTGGGGATGTTATTTTTACCATTTCTGAATTAGATTTATGCCCCTCTTGGTTAAGCCTTCAAGGAGGTATTCAATATCAAATGATGGTTAATTTATTGTTGAGTGAAGAATTGTGCCTGCTTCTTCAAAAAAATGTATCACTGGACCTAACCCTAACATGATATTGATTGCAGTTGAAAATGATCCTTCACAGGATCAGGATTGAGGATAATACAACTTTCCTGATCTTGCTTGATCTCTCCATGGCATTTGCTACCATTAACTATGGCATACTTGTGAACTAACTTAAAATGTTGAGAGGGGAACACTACTGCAATTGTTCTTCCTTTGGAATTTGATCCAGTTAATAGCATTAGTATGTAGGAAAAATCCAGTCCAAGGGCCTTGTTGTGCAAGGCTCACCCTTCTTCCCATTTCTGTTCAACATCTACATAAATGAATGAATTCACTTGTCAGCATGGGAATATAGCACATGATATCCAATTTTTTGTCTAAGTTCCTGGCCAGACAAGCAATGCCATGGAATCCTATCCTGGTTCCTGGAAGGCACTCAAAATTCTAAAGATGGAAAATGAATGGATGGATGGATGAATGAATCCAATTCCAGAAGAGAGATTAAAATAGAACAAACACAAAAGACAAAAAAAAACCATGAATGCCCACATGACAGCTAAGTCCCTGTATGAGCTTTAATCCAATTTCTCAGTGTCTGAAACTAGTATTAGGAGCTGCTAAACTTAGAGATGTTCCATTGGAATTCCAGACTGTTCTAAGCATTTCATACCCTTCAGTCCCCCACTGCAATCCACAGGCAAATCCTGGGCTCAGGCTGTTTACAAGAATTAAAAGAATCTTACTGAAACATATTGGAGGCTTTGGTTTCCATACAACTGTATTATTAGAAAATGAACGTGATGAGCACTGGCTTGTAGATGATCCAATTAATTGGTACCTCGAGAAAAGAAAAAGAACATAATACATTTTAATCTCTTTCTCTTTTAAAAGTTTGGAGAATACCATGAATAGCCAAGAAAAAAGCATATATTATTGAAGATTTATTGTATTATTTAAAACATAAATTATCATAGTCAAATTACAATATTTTGGGCCTATTAGGTGAAGAAACAGGTCTCTTGAGAAGTCCATGTTTCTGGGAAAGGAAAGAAGAGGAGTGATGGGTACACTATTGGGAGACATGAAGATTATGTAAGCAGACAGGGTTACCAGTTAGACCAGGGATGCCAAACTCATACCATCATGGCAGCATCACGTGATATATCAGGACCTTTTTCCCCTTTTGCTAAACCGAGCGTGGGCATGGCCAGCGTGTGATGCATCCAACCCTTGGTCTGGGAGTTTTGACAGTCCTGATATAGACTCCCTTCCTTCCTTCCTTCCTTCCTTCCTTCCTTCCTTCCTTCCTTCCTTCCTTCCTTCCTTCCTTCCCTCCCTCCNCTTCCTTCCTTCCTTCCTTCCTTCCTTCCTTCCTTCCTTCCTTCCTTCCTTCCCTCCCTCCCTCCCTCCTTCCTTTTTCATATTTGCTTACATTGTTAAGAAGAAATCTAGTCCTAAGTGGCAAAAAAAGTCCAACTCTGCTATAAAAATTCTCATCCACAGCATAGTAAACATTGGAAAACAAATCATGAAAAAGTGGAACATTCTTTTTATTCATCCTTATTGATTTACTATGCACTGTGTTTATGCCATGCTGACCACTTGCAATCTCCACATGCCCTCCCTGAGCCTTGCTACATCTCTCTTGCCATTCCTACATCCTTTCTCTGAGTCTTGCTGCTTTACAACTGCATCACTTAGCAACAAAAATTCCAGTTTCAATTGTTGTCTAAAATAAAGGACTACTTGTACCATAATTAAACTTTGCTATGGAAGCCAACTCAAGACGCACCCTTCATTACAGGTGAAATTTACGTTTGCTTTTAGCAGGAAATCCGTTAGAATAATACGGTTACCATTTTCTGGTTTCCCTGGATCACCACATGATTGTCCTAATACGAAAAAAAATTGAGAATTAATATTCTATGCCTCTCTATATATATGGCAATAATAGATAATTTCAATCAGTCATAAAGAAAGCTTGTACATTTTCTTGGGAGAAGAGTCATAGTGGAAAGACAAGTTAATTTATATATTGTAATTTAATGTAATCAACAAAAAATAATGCCATAAAAAATGCTCAGCATTAGATGGAAGATAACTTTATTACAGTCCCTGACCAGCAACACAGGTATCAATGAATAAAATTATGAGTTGCAGTTTCAAAATGTATCAACTATCAGCACCAATGATATTTGTGATATTTTTAAATATTCAGTTGACTAAGTTACATGCTTAATGAATAAAAGATAATAATAATAATAATAAAAATAATAATAATAATAATAATAATATATGCCAATTATATTTGTGATACATTTTTAAATGTACAATTGACTGAGTTTAATGTTTAATAATGAATAAAAGATGGTGAAGATGATCATAATAATAATTGACTGAGTTTCATGTTTAATGAATAAAAATATATAATAATAATGTCTTTTGATCATTTTTTTCTTTCTCTTTTATATAGTGTCGCCTTTTTCTTTTCAAGAAAATAATTTATCACTATTTATCATTTTACTGTGCTCTCTGTTGCTTCCAATATTCGTACTCTAAATAAAGTTTAATAATGATGCTCAGGTTTTAAATTATACAATATACCAGGTATCTTCAATCACTTACTGAATTATTGAAAAAAAATTATTAGATTTGTAATCCCTCATTTTATTATATTACCAGTATATTGTACTGTTTCTGTTGTGTTGTTTAATTGTTTCATATTGTTTTGTTTGTTAGCCACTTGAAGTAATATATATGAGCAGCTATATTAATTACTTTATTATTATAGAATAATAAAGTAAATAAATAAAATCAGCGATCTCCATTCTGGCACTTAAATTACATATCAAGAGAAGATATTAATGGGCAGTAGGCCTAATTTGAATTATGATAATATAATAATGATAACAAAAATTATAAATTAATGAGTATCAAACTGAAGTGCTTACATTTTGTGTTACAAGCACCCTATAAATAGAAAAGATTGTCTGAATTACTTGTGCTTCAGATGAATATAATCAGCCACCCTAGATCACACCTAGATTCCCTTTTCTCACTATGGTAGACATTATTCAAACCTGAATCATAGCCATCAATCCTCACATCTCCTAGTGCTCAGGTTTCTGGCAGAAATAAAATAATAAATCTGAATAAATATTTTATAAAAGAAGGATAAAAAATTAGTCAATATCCACCAGTATTCCATGAGATGAAAAACATATGCTATAATTACAGTTTACAACCAATCAATAAGCAATTCCTCAAAAAGCAAATAATTTAGGATAATAAAAAAATAAAGATGTCAATAAAGCTGCATATGAGATCAACCAAACTAAAAACATAGTGTATCTATTAGTCTTTTAAGAGCTTCAAAAGTGTAATTCAACACCGCTATAAATATTATTAATTAATAGTACACATCAAGTTGGCCTTTGTAGGATCATACTTTATGAAATCATTACCAAATGAATTAGCAATTTATTCAATACAGTTTTGAAGGTAGTTTCAATGGAAGATCCTGACCTTTACAAAAAACTGGGACTGATGTCCAGGTATAATTTGAAAGGCATGTAATAGCAGGCCTCTTTGGGTGACCAAGAATGTGTTCAGCACTTCGATGGCAAATATGGTGCACAACTGATCCCACAGGATAGAAATAAAGAAAATCATCATCACTCACTACGCTAAATCTGGTCTCTTGTGGACTCTCACAGCCACCTGTGAACAAAAGCAAATGAAGGTTTATAAAAGAAAGGTTTTTTAAAAACTTTCTTTTACTTGTTAAAATATGTATATTTATTAAGGATTGATAACTGATAGAGGAAAGGGCATCCAAATCACTAGCTGCTATATTTAACCTTTTCCTGGCAGCAATCTCATACCTTAGAAATGAGTCTACATTTCTTGCTTCATTCTGATTTTGATTGCCCCACCCAGGTGACTCCATAGAATGACACTAGTCCAAGGGAATGCGGTTGAAAGAATGATGAAAACCAAATCACAATGCAGACATTGAAAGGAGGTAATAAAAAAATAATACAGAAAGTTATCTGAAACAGGAAGAAACATTAAAGATAAGGATCATTAATGTTTTATCAGGTTCATTCCATCTATGTTTGGAAACTATCAAATAGTATTTAGAACAGAATTCATAAATGTAGAAGGTGAAAAATATACATTAGTAATTTCCCTCCTTACAAACTAGTCCAAAATTTATAAGCTTGTACATCTATTTGCAACCCAACTGACCTAGGTATTTATGTGTGTGTGTGTGTGTGTGTGTGTGTGTGCGTGTGCGTGTGTGTGTGTGTGCAGTTCAAGATTGTCCAAGCCAANTGTGTGTGTGTGTGTGTGTGTGTGTGCGTGTGTGTGTGTGTGCAGTTCAAGATTGTCCAAGCCAAAAATTTCAAGCCTGGTGATACAGGGTATTCTGTTGCGAGCAGATGAGTGAAGTACTCTTCTCATGAAATACTTCTGGACATGCTCAATTGTATTAATGTCTGTGATATATATGTATATATATATATTCTGAGGTTTTTGCGGGTATTTGTATGTGGACCTTTGGTTTTTCGGGTTTTCTCCCGCATAAAATTGGAAGTATTTTGGCGACATTTCAACGAAATCTAATTTGTCAGCTTCAGGCTTGTCAAAACGTCGCCAAAATACTTCCAATTTTACGTGGGAGAAAACCTGAATAACCAAAGATATGAAAGCATGAATAGAAGAGATGATTCCACCAGACTGTCAATTATTTGGAAGCCTGCACTCTCAAATAGAAAGATCTCTATACCACAAGCAGGCAAACACCTGGGCACAAACAGACTCCCTCTGATGCCTCCAGCTCAAACACAACCCACACCATGGCACCCAGATCGAAACCTAGCTTTCCTAATAGATAATGAGCCATACCTTTCACACAAGCCAAGGCTGCATCTGAAAGCCTCCAATACAGGAACACCAGTCGTTGCCAAGCCAATACAAAGCACAAAAACAGACAGAGAAACAGAAACACCAATCAAAACAAACTCCTAAGTCAATAAACACAGACCAAGTACTCCCAACCAATCAGGATGAAGAAAAAAACACCACCCTGGGCACAACCAATACTGCATAGCCTCAAATTTAAAACCAACGACTGGACCTGTGAGACTCTTGAACCCAACATGACGAAATTCAATACAGAAGGCCTAGATGATGGCATATGAGATTCTGCTGACAATGTTGACTACAACTTTAAAAGCCAACTACAATTGATCTTGGGATTACATTACCGAAGGAACCGATGAACTGCATTTTATGTAAGTACCTGCGAAAACTTAAAAAAACAAATATCTGACCTCTACGGGAGGGAAATTCTAAAATAGCCAGATCAAAAGCTATGAGAAGGCTTGGAAGTTAAGAGAGAGCAGGAATATTATGTGACTTGAAATTCCTTATCGCAGCCTGCAGAAACAACAATGCAACACCAACCTGCTTCAAATTATACATTCATCACAGCACAAGCAGCTACTAAAACGTATCCTAAAGAACATGAAAATGCTCTACTCGGAAACGAAGTAAAGAGATTCCAATTGGATCAGTTAAACAATAGATCTAGCCTGAGCACCTCACCTAGAATTTGAGATAGTACAAAATCACCTCTACTTTGCAGATGAAAGATAAAACCAACTTACAACCTTTGGAGAGCTTGAAACTGAAACCACTTACAACAAATAGACGAAAAACTTTTAAAGAAAACTAAAGAAATTAGAACAAGACAAAGAAAAAACCCCCAACAACTCACAACAAACATCTGACCTAACAATTTAGTGTCCATATGGACGTTATCCAACAAGAGAATCTCACCAAACAGAAACAGATGGTCCTAACCAAAGGATTCAATTTATGCATAGGCACCCAAAAAAATCCCCACAGAATGCAATCATATGTGCAGAGATTAGAGAATCCAGCCTAACCAAGAGGTTAAATACAGATGAAGCTGACCAGAATAAGACAACCAGGTTACAGATCTTCTTATTGCACAACAACAAACCACCGAAAACCAGACTTGCAAAAAAGATGAATTCTAGACAGGCGCAACAAAACCCTAGAAAATGTATAACAGCAATAATAACTAACTCCATAGCAGACAATTGAGGGAATTGCCACGTAAGAGGAGTAAATAGATAGGAAAAGACTATGAACAAAATTAGACAGACCTACTCCAAAAGGGAATCTCCAGCATACAAACTACAAACATCAGTATCCCCAACCACATATCTGGAACCCAAAATTAACCAAGAAGAAAATTATAACCACCACATAAAGCAAAAAAGAAATCCAACAGACGATCATCCCCAAGAGAAAAATCTTCCAGATGCCCCAAACGTATATGGCTCTCCCAAAATACACAAAGAAGGCATCCTCTCCAAAACCATAGTCATTTGCTCCAAAGTGGAGCCACCATTAAAATAACCTTAAGCTAAATACGCTTAGCAACATTTCAAACTACAGCCCAATCCGTGAACCGCAGCTTTCATATGTACAAAAATCGCATACCACTTCTTAGAAATGAGGTCAAAGATACTACACGTGCGAACAAGAAATCGGCTTGTAAGTATTCGACAGTGGTTTTCCACTATTCACTCAAGTCCCAATAAAGGAATGAAACTCTCGAAATCATTTCAAAATTAAATACAACCAAGCTAAAGACCCATGGAACTAACGAGACACACTGGCCTATGAACCAAACACATTATTTCATAATACAAAAGGCGACACCAAATGATACAAGCAAATGTGAATGAAGCCCCTATGGAATCCACCACTGTCACCCATCATTGCAAACTTGTATCAGGCATGAATTTCGAATCCAGAGCCCTGGCTGTTAATGCCACCCACAACCCAAACTATTGGCGAAGATACATCGATGGCACACTATTGTAGAGTCTCTGGCCCCATGGAAAAGAAAGGATTCTGAACATTTCCTCACACACCTAAAAAGCACACACCCAAAATTCAAGTTCACCATGGAAACAGGGAAATAAACAAACAACATCCTAGATGTATATCATCTACAAGAGAAAGAAACAGATGGCACACGTAAGGAACACCGCATTATTACCAGACAGCACAAACACCACCAACCGCTACCTCAAATGCCCAATCCCACCACCACCAGCACAGATTAAATTCCGTGGCACTAAACACTAATTGCCAGCATCCAAATGCCCTACCACCTGGCGAGACAACACACCCATGCTAAAGACTGAACTATGCACAACTGACTGACCAAATAAGTAATGACAGCCAACTGGCTTCCACAAAAACAAAAACACCAGCTTGATCCATCAAAAAACACACCAACACATATACAGACACCTAGAAGATCAAACAGACTCAATGCGAACAGCTGTCCGCCCTACATAAAGTACACGAGGAATCAGAAAACTCCAGTAAAGATACGTACACAGGCATCACATCAAGACTGCCTTCAAACAACAGAAAAAAATAGCAGCCGGTCCTTAGAAACCCCAAAGCCAAAATTATGACTTGGAAAACCAGGCACTATCGAAGGAGCGTATCCCTCGGTGCGATCATGCCCATGTGGCCGACATACATATTGGACAGACCCAATAGTACAAAGAATAAAGTACCCACTCCCGTATGAACTCACAAACACCAATGCCTATAAAAACAAGCTGGAACACCACCTCCTCCATGACTAGTCCAAGACAACATGAAAACCAGCAGGCTCCACAAATCAACTTCAATGGCACCTAATAACCCTAGGCCCACAATATAGATAAACCCCAGCCACAGAACTCATCAGAGAAAGCCCACCATAAAGATATGGAAAACAGACCGAAAGCATGGAATAGAAGAGATGAATTCATCCAGACTTGGTCACCCATCCCATATTGTATAGCCTGCACTTCTCAAATTAGATTAAGATCTCACACCAACCAAAAGCAGACATCAAACACTGGGCACAACACAGACTCCCTCTGATGCCTCACAGCTCAATACACACCCCCCACCAGAGCACCCAGATGAAACCTAGCCTTTCCTGATCAATAAATAGCCTCCTTTTCACAATGGAAGCCAAGCTGCCACTGAAAGCTCCACCATACACTATGCAGTCAAACGACGAGTGTTGCGGCCCGCTAATCAAAGCCCCACATAACACATGACAGAGAAAGACAAGTCCAGAAACACCAATCAAACAAACTCCAAGCCAATAAACACAGACCAAGGACTCCCAACCAATCAGAATGCAAGAAAAAAACCATCCTGGCACAAGCAATAGCTAGCCTCCAAAATTTAAAACCAACGACTGTGAGACTTGACCCACCATTACAAAACTCAATACAGAAGCCTGATGATGGCAGGATTGAAATTCTGTCTGAAACTTTGCTACAACTTTAAAAGCACTACAAGAACGTTGGGATAATAACCCCCGAAGGAAGATGAACTGATTCACATATATATATAATATATATATTTTGTTTTTAAGTTTTCACGCGGTACTTACATGTGTGCTGTTCAGCTTCCTTCGGGTATTATTCCCACGTTTCATTGTAGTAGCTTTTAAAGTTTGTAGCAACGTTTCAGTAAGAATCTTATCTGCATCAATCAGCTTCTGTTATGGAGTTTGTATGTGGATCAGGCTATCACAGGCGGTTGGTTTTTAAATTTGAGGCTAGCCTATTGCTGGTGCTAGGATTTTTTTTTTTTTCTATATCCTGATTGGTTGGGAGTTGCGTCTGGTGTTTAATTGGACTTGGAGTTTGTATTGATTGGTGTTTCTGTTTCTTCTGTCTGTTTTGTGGCTATTTGATTGGCTGGCAACACACTGTGTTTCTGTATTGGACTTTTAGTGCAGCTTGGCTTCGTGTTAAAGGACAGCTATTATCTATTAGGAGGCTAAAGCCTTTCACGCAAGCCAAGCTGCACTGAAAGCCTCCCAATACAGAAACACAGGGGGTCGCCAGCTAACGTGATGCCAACTCCTTTAAATTTGGCCCTAGGGATCACCACTGTCACGTCATTGCAACCTGTTTCATGGAAGAATTCGAATCCAGAGCCCTGGCTAATTGCCACCCACACCCAAAACTATGGCGAAGAGATACAGATCGATGACACATTTGTGATTTGCCCCATGGTGAAAAGAAACCTAGACAACTTTCCTAACGACACCCTTAAACAGCTCCACACACCCCCCCCAAAATCAAGTTCACCATGGAAATGGAAAATAAACAAACAACTACCATTTCCTAGATGTTACTAATGTACAAAAAAACAGATGGCCAACACTAGGACACATTCGTATACCAGAAGAAAAACACACACAACTTGCTACCTCAACGCCCAATCCAATCCCACCACCCCCAGCACAGATAAATTCCGTGGCCAAAAACACTAATTGCCAGAAGCCGAATGCCTGGAGACAAGGGACAAATATAAAGGACTGAACTATTGCACCCTGACTAAAGTACTGACAGCCAACGGCTTCCACAAAAAACAAAATCACCAGCCTGATCACAAAAACACCACTAAGACAGATAGAGGACCTAGAGGATCAACAGACTATGGAACAGCTGCTGCCCTACATAAGAGGTACTACAGACAAAAGCAGTAAGATACTACACAGGCATCACATCAAAGACTGCCTTCAAAACAGACCAAAAAAAATAGCAGCATCCTTTAGATATACCCGCCAAAGACAAAATTGACTTGGGGAAAACCAAGGCATTATTTACGAAGTTCCCTGTGTTTCATGCCCGGCCACATACATGGACAGACCAATAGAAGTATAAGCTACCCGCCTGGTATGAAACACAAAAATGCAGTAAAAAAGCTGGAACACACCTCTCCTCACTAGTCCAACACATTTGAAAAACCACAGTCACAAACATCAACTTCAATGGCACCAAAACCCTAGCCACTATAGAAAACCCCCCCAGCCACAGAATCATTCAGAGAAGCCAATAGGAGTTGAAAAAGACCTGGGAAAGCATGGAATTAGAAGAGATGATTCCACCAGACTGTCAATTCATTTGGAAGCCTGGCACTCTCACATAGAAAGATCTCACACCACAAGCCAGGCAAACACCTTGGCACAAACAGACTCCCTCTTATACCTCCAGCTCAAAACATCACCCCACAGGCACCAGATGAAACCCTAGTTCCTAATAGATAATAGCCGTCCTTTCACATTTGAAGCCAAGCTGCACTGAAGCCTCCAATCAGAAACAGTGTTGCCAGCCCAATCCAAAGCCACAAACAGACAAGAAAAACCAGAAAACACCCAATCAAACAAACTCCAAGTCCAATAAACACAGACCAAGACTCCCAACCAATCAGGATATAGAAAAAAAATATCCTGGCACAGCAATAGGCTAACCTCAAATTTAATACCAACGCCTGTGATAGCCTGACCCACATACAAACTCCATACAGAAGTCTGATGATGGCAGATAAGATTCTGCTGAAACGTTGCTACAACTTTAAAAGCATTACAGTGACGTGGATTAATACCTGAAGGAAGCTGAACAGCACACATGTAAGTACCCGCAAAAACTTTAAAAACAACAACAACATATATATATGTATGTATGTATGTATGTATGTATGTATGTATGTATGTATGTATGTATGTATATAGTTTCAGCAGAATCTCATCTGCCATCATCAGGCTTCTGTGTTGAGTTCATCTGTCAGTCAGGCTCAATACAGAACTCAATACAGAAGCCTGATGATGGCGTGTGTGTGTGTGTGTGTGTGTGTGTGTGTGTGTATGTGTATGAAAGGAAAAATAATTAACATGTTCAACAACAGCAAAGTTTAAGTTCAAATTACTCTGTCAAAAATCTGTTTCTGTAATTATCTCTTAGAAAGTCTACAACGGTTTATTTACCACAAATTACCTCAATCATTATCTCTGAATCCAGGGTAAAATACTCTTGTTTGGTTCTTAATAGTGAAACCTTTTCTTAGTTTTTAATTGGAAACTTTCCCAACAATTGCATCTCATTTCCAAAGTTCGTAAGTGTCTGATGTAAATATCTCTCTGCAACATCCAGTGTTGAATTATTCTTCTTGACAACATTACATTCCTCTTGCCAAGAAAGTCCAGTCTATCCTTCATTATATCCATTAGTTCAGAATTTCCTACATTTATTTTCCTTTCAATCTTTTCTGTCAGGTGTATATTTTTCAAACCAAACACTTTCCCTTTGCATCAGACAGCAAAGATCAGGTTCTATTTCCTCAAATTGCAAGATTATTTTCTTCTTTTGGATGTCATCTTGAGTTTGCAAAACCATTATTGATTCATTGAATTTGTTGTTTCTATTTTCAAATAAAACCTGTAAGTTGGAAGCAATCTTTTTTCAGATGCCTCCCAAAAAATCTTATCTCCTTTTAAAGGCATGAGAAACACTTGTTCTCTCTTTAAGCACAAGAGAAACAGATAAATTGTAACAGCTTCTAAAAGGAAAGGCTCCCCCAGCCAGGGTTTAAAAGGGGGGAAATTTCCCATAGAAAATTAAGAGATAAATATTAGGGTTCTTTTTTTAAAAGAAAAAGAAAAAAAAGCTAGAACAAGTAAAATTTATAGTATAATCCTGTGTAAATATAAGTTCCACTGCAAACTTCTTTACAACTAAAACATAGCTTAGAACTTAACAGTAAATAGCAAAAGATCAGAAAAAAAGGTGTAAATGTCCAGCAAGGGGGTTTAAAATAGATCAGAAGTCAGCTAGTCATAAATGAAGAGATTTTAAAACTTCAAAAAGTGCAATAAAATCCCAGGCATACTTTAGAAAAATGAGCAGCTGAAGGGAAAAGGTGACAAGAGATTAGATCTTCTGATCACTGTGAGCATCTAAACCTCTTCTTCTCTGTTGGTGCATGATTGCCTGAATTTCGTCTTGGGTCTTTTCTAGTCTCTCCTTGAAAAAATTGGGAGCAAGGCCATCAAATAACCAGCTTTGGTGGCAAAAATCAGCTGTTCATGAGTGGGTGGAAAGAAAATCCCCCTCTGTTCAGCCGGCCATCATGGGGGAGGAGTCAGTAGCAACCAGAATCTTAACTTGCATTCAGGAATACACGACAGTCAATACATATCTTGTAGCAGCAGTGTAAAATGCAGTACTGAAAGTGACCAGTGAACATGTAAATCACTGCATTGTAGACCAGCTGAAATGTCTTCTTGATCTTCAAAGTTAGCCCCATGTACAGTGAATTTAAGTTATCCAGTTTGGAGATAACAAGAGAATGAATGACCCATCTTCAAGAGAAACCTGTTCCATATAAGGCTTCCATTACTGTAATAGTGTCAAACCCGAAACTGACATATGTGTAGCCATTTTAGTTAGCTTTAGTACATGTTCTTTTTCTTACTTTCTCTTTGGCAGTCATGGGGGAAGGGTTTGGGGCTTGCCACATTCCTAAGGGGGGAGAAGTGGAGGTAGAGAGAGTTGTTTAGGGTAGGTGATTCTTCTTCCTTTGGGAAAACAAACTCTGCGTGCTCAGGCCCCTTGAGGTGGAGATTTATGACATCAAGCATCATTGAATTACTTCTATTGGAGAATGTGACATTGGGGGGGGGGTTTCTAATATTGTGGGGTAATTCCGCATTGTGTCAGATCTGGAATTACCATGGACTTTGCCAGTTTGATGCTTTCCTAAATAAAAGAAATTGTTTTGGAAGATGGACTTTGTTTTCTTTTTAAATGGATTTCATCACTTGGAAACCTGACAAATAGCTGAAGCTGAACATAACCCTTTGTGGTTATAGCATCCATCTGCTCTTAAGGCAGGAACTATGAATCCAAACAACCCCTAGGCTATGAAGCTGCTGCTTCTTGGGGCACATAACCCCATCAAGAATCAGTCCTGGAATAAAAATACTTTTGAATTAACAGTCAAATCATCTTGCTTGGGTTGCATCTGAAACTGTTTTCCTCATTAAGAATATGACAGTCTCCAGCCATTGGGGTAGGACTTCTACTAGATCTTCCACTGGGCCAAGGAAGAGAAGTAATGGTGAATACCCTCAAGATATTGTGGGTGATGTAAGTAGTACATGATCTGTTCCAGTACTTTGGCTTATATGTTAAGAAGGGGAGGGGACCAAGCCTGGGGCATTCCATAAAATAATCTTCTCTCCACTCAAAACATCTGCTCATGTAAAAATAGAACCATTATATCATGATGTCTCCAGCTTCCAATCTCATGGCTCAATATGCAAAAACTTCTAAAGTGAGGTCTGTAGGTTGCCAACATAAAAGAAAATATAAGGAAGATTAAAAAAAACTTACGCTCACAAAACTCTTCCAATGTGTTCCATCCTTTGTCTGGAGAACAAATTGCTATGAATGGTTTGTTATGGTCTTCTTTATGGCCAGGAAGACATTTATAGGCTACTGATTCAAAAGGTTTGTAAACAGATTTAATAGGATCATATGGCTTAGCATATTTCAATACTGGTGGAGGTCCACAGTCACCTAAATTAAAGAGAGAACATTAATTTTAGTCAATGTGCAGCTGGTTTTCTCTGCAATATTTTTGGTTATATAATAGAATAGTGGTTCTCAACCTTTTCTTCAACATGGACTTCTTTTAAATACCTTTTGTGGCCACGGACCCCCAAGACCTACAATTTAAATCATAACAGTTCTTCAAGCCTTCCTGGACCCCTTGTGATGACATGGCGACCCCACCTGGGGTCCACGGACCACAGGTTGAAAACTACTGTAATAGAATATATCATAATACATTTATACTAAGTGTATGCAATAGAGAATGGATTTTATTTATTTATTAATTGGAATTTATTTATTAATATACTATACTACCAGCTTCAATCTATGTTTTCAGCCATAAAATCAGCACAATAAAACAGTAAATTTGTTGTTCAGTCACTAAGTTGAGTCCAATTCTTCATAATCTCGTGGACCATAGCACTTCAGGCCCACCTGCCCACATTCAAGTCCATTGCATCAATGACACTATCTAATCATCTTATCCTCTACCATCCCCTTCTTTTGTCTTCAGTCTTTTCCAACATCAGGATCTTTTCCATTGAGTCCTCTCTTCTCCTTAGGTAGCCAAAGTATTTGAGCTTCAGTTTCAGTATCTGTCTTCCAAAGAACAGTGAGGATTGGTTTCCTTTAGGATTGACTGATTTCATCTTCTTGCAGTCCAAAGGACGCTCAAAAGTCTTCTCCAACACTACAGTTCAAAAGCATCAATTCTTCAGTGCTCAGCCTTCCTTATGGTCCAACTCTCAAAGCCATACATTGCTACTGGGAAAACCATATTATAAACTATACTAATACAGTAGATAAGATAATAAAGTATATAATATCAATGTGCTAGATCATAATACTCCAATACACAAAATACCTTGCAATTCTTTGCAGATTGTTTCTAAAGGATGCCTAGATAGGCCCAAACTGAACTTTGATGGGAAACTGTTCCCTAATGTGGAGTCATTACAGAAACACATTGTCTTTGGGTCTTCTCACATCTGGCATCGAATAGTCAACATTGAAGTACTCCAAAATTCTCTGCCTGGACTGAATATTTAAGTCAGGTTGGTTCACCTACAGAAGATGATCCTGAAGGCTCAAGCCATGGAAAGCAGAGGTAATATTCAGCAGGTTCTGACCCGTCCTGGAGAACCGGTAGCGGAAATTTTGAGTAGTTTGGAGAACCGACAAATACCACCTCTGACTGGCCCTACTGCCATCTATTCTCTGCCTCCCAAGTCCCAGCTGATCAGCTGGATCTTCTTTTGTTGCTCTGCACAGGAGAACAGAGTTAGAAAGCAGGTTAGTGGGGTGGGGAGGGAATAAGATTTTGTAGTAATCTTCCCCCAGGAGTGGGGAGGGAATGGAGATTTTACAGTATCCTTCCTCTGCCACGCCCACCAAGCCACACCACATCCACCAAGCCATGCCCACCGAACCAGTAATAAAAAAAATTGAATCCCATCACTGATGGAAAGATTTAAAACCAGTATTTTGAATTCCACTCAAAAGCCTGTTGGCAGCCAGCAATATAATTGCAACACAATTTGATGTGGCTAAGTAGTTTTCAGCTGGGAAAAGGGGCATTGGTCCTACCTGAACGCCTCTTCTTGGGAAGCTGAAGGAAGAATCCCGGATGGGTAGTCTCTAGTCTCCTAGCTCTGTAGACCGAGTTAAAAACTGAGGACACACCCCTGGTAACGGTCCCCAGTTCTAAACGACATTGAAGCGAATTCAGCTGCTCCTCGTCCTCAAACTGATAGCTCAGCTGATACTGCAAAAAAAAGGGACATTTCCTCCCTACTCCGACCTGACAGAATACAGGGTGGGACCGGATTCTCTCTTCGGCTCCCCAAGAAGAAGCGTTCAGGTAGGACCAACACCTCTTCTCCACTGAGCCCAAAGGAGAATCCAGGATGGGACATATCAAAGCTGGCTGATGGCTGTCCTACGGGGGGGGGGGGGA
>BHFT01035163.1:0-24874 GCA_004320025.1 Laticauda laticaudata | reverse complement strand
ATACTTCTCCAGTTTTAAACTCTCCCTAGGTCAGAGGTGTCAAACTCAATTTAATTGTGGGGCTGCATCCGGTTGTGTTTTGACCTTGGGCGGCCGGTGGGCAGGGCCAGCTGACATCACTTATGTCCAAGGGCACCTGTAGTGGCTCGAGTGCTCTGCCAGAGAAAATGGTGCTTGGAAGGCTGTGACAGCCTCCTGTAACCCTCTGCCAATGAAAATGGAGTTTGGGAGGATTGTGCACAGCCCTCCTGAGCTCCATTTTCACTGGCAGAGGATTGCAGGAGAGGTCTTTGCCAGCCTCTCAAGCTCTGTTTTCACTGGCAGAGGCCACCATGAGCTGGTCCTTGTCTGTTTCCAGGGCGGTCCTATGGGCCAGAACCTAAGCACCTCACAGGCCGAATCTGGCCCCGGCCTTGAAGTTTGACACCCCTGCCCTAGAGCTATGGATTGGTGAGTAGGAAACTGCAGAATCTTAAAACTGAGAAATGATGCGAGAACAATTGTTGGCCAGTGGTCATGTTGGTAATGTGAGGTGGAAGCAGATAAAAAAAACACCAAAAGATTCGTTGATCCAAGGAAAACAAGGTTTTATTCACGTGTCTGCAGAGATGGTCCCCTCAGGCATTGAAGGAACACAGAGCAAAATTCAGGGCAGCATTTTTATCCCCTTGTACGAGGGCTTGGCTCACATTCTTTCTGTTTTCAAATTGATAACATCTATTTCGAAGCGTTTCATAACTAGCTGCCTTATCTTAGCAAAAAGTTAGTATACGGTTTCTGGAACATCGCAGCAACTTTATTACAAAGTTCACCCATTGTTCTCCGCCTTATCTTGTTTTTTTTCTCTTGTGCACAAAACTGGAACACTTACTGGTATTTAGCAGAACTACTGAGTTTTGAGACACACTTCCTTATTCAATTTCAATGGGCCATCCAACATGACTTTCGGTTCTGCTCACAAGTTCCCCCTTTTTCTTTTTTTCCACTCTTGTCTCAAACTCAAGAGAGCAGACCTCTGCTTTCTTTTCAGAGTGATTCTCTCTGATATATCATTAGAGGTTCTGCTTCCTGCTGTCTTTCTCAAAATCTTTGAACCCAAGGATTTCCCTATCTTCCCACACGTTTGTTATTGCACCAGGGAGACACGGTGAACACAACAAAACATAACAATACACAATATTAATAATCAATATAATTCTCCATTCATGGTATAGATCTAAACCAAGTGGAACCTGGGAAGCCAAGACCATAGTGCTCCCCACAAGCTCTGGCAATGAGGAGTCATCTGTTGTGAAATGGAATTAGGAGCCGAATACGTTCTTCCATTACTTTATTGTCTTTGTTAATATTGGGTTTGGAAAATCAGTGGATACTATACACAGCATTGTGAATCGAATCAGAGCACACACAACCCCTTTTGTAGCTAATACAATGTCTAAAGCATACCTATTTTGTAAGAAGCAACCTGTTCTTACTTCAGAATAAGGCTACGTGTTAATCATTTTAATATTCTGTTATTGTATCATTGAACATTGTTTACCGTGAAGTTACTTTAGGAATATGTATATCTCGGTAGTTCATGGCCTACTCCCAATGGTTTTATTATACCACGGGAGATTTGGGTCCAGAGCTTCCGGGTAAGGCCAGATTCTGGGTCTCTTTTATTACGTATCCGGCCTGTGGAGAAAGGCCATCACAGTTTATATAATCACCCGGTAATTCACATACCCGAGTGTACATGTGCCACTCCAGTTTAACGGTGGCATCTCCCTTGTATTGCATTATTCCCACACAAATACCCACCTAAAGGTTTTCATAGCCATAGGTCTGTTGTGATGTTCGGGTCCAATTGATCATTTCTTCTCAAAAGGCATACACATCTGATACTGATCTTGTATTAAAATAATCTAATTTATGGATAAACTCTTTGGCTATAGACTAGCTTGGTACTACAGGATGATGACATATCAAAAGTCTTATACATTTTTCCCAATTCCTAAATGGAGCCCTCTATTTTCATTTCTCCTAAAACACACCATTATCGCCATCCCCTTAAAGACAAAAATCCTTCTGTTATATTTCGTTCTACACCATATTTTTCTGTCCCGTGCCCTTGTGTCTTATCTTTCTGATCAAGTTGAAATTTGCGTTGTAGGGTTATCCTTCACCTGTTCTGTCCTGCAGGTGCATGCATAACCATCAATTGAGTGATGTTCAAAAAGAATGTTGAGAACTTCTTGAGATCCTTTATGAAACACATTGTCATCCCACAAGTACGTTCCAAGTCACCTGCAGGTCCACATATTTGTGAACGTTCTTGATCGTATTAATGTAAATAAGTTGCAACAAATAGTTCCTCTCCAGAGTTTCCAGTTGATATTCTCCATGGTGGTTCTTGCTGGCTATTTCTTCAAGATTACCTTTAACGGCTGACCGTCCACTGGGATTGCCTTTCAAGGTTTCTTTCAGGTTCTGGGCCTTTCTTAGACTCTGTACTGTAATGACGTTCCAGCGCTCCTTCCTGAGGTACGGACTGCAGATTCAGTCGTCAGTAGCACCTGGTACGGACTTCCACGCTAGGTTGCAGTTTATTCACTCTCTCGAAGTCTTTATCAGGACCCCAGTCTCCAGCCTCGTGTGAGGTGTTGGCTACAGCCATAAGGTGGTCGTTGCCAAAACTAGTCCCTGTTTTGTGAAGAGGGAAAGCAAAGACCGAGACAGTGCCAGCAAATATTTCCGAAGGAACAAGTCCCTGAACTCTTGGTATGGGATTGCCTAGTTTGGCCAAATAGGGTCTCCCCATCAGCATTCAAAGGGGAGAAACCCTGTGTCATTTTCCTTTGGGACAAGTCTTTGATCTGAGCAGAGCTAAGGGAAGATTCTTTGTTCCATGGCAAAGCCATTTTCAAGTATGTAGTTTGGTCAAGTGTTTCTTTAGTTCCACATCGCTTTTTTCAATTTTTTCCACTGGATTTCAGGATGCATGTGCGTGTGTAATTCCCATTTCACCCCCACCACCTCCATTACCCTTTGCAGAACCTTTTGGGTGAAATGAGTTTCTCTGGTCTGATCATTGCTTTCCATCATTCCATATCGTGGGTATAATCTGTTCTTAGTAAAATTTTGGTTACTGCAGGGAGCTGTGGCTCTTCAGTGGATAAAGCCCTCTACCCACCCCTGTTAGCTGATCTTTGATCACAAGCAGGTATTTCCAAACCCCCCTTTTCTGGCAACTCAGTGAAATCAATTTTGTGCTCTCTGAAAAGGGCCAACACCACTAAGGGTCAACCCTCCCTTCTCTTCTTGGTGCCGCTTTCTTATTTACTTTCACACAAACAAACATTTTCCAGCAGATGCTCTGAGCTTACCGGACTCCACATCCTCAGCTGCCAATAGTGAGGTTTAACGGACATGACCAAGGCCTCCGCTATCCCCAATGTTCCTCTTCATGAACTTTACTCCAGATATTCCCCCTCATGACACATGGGTGACACCACCTTGACTCCCTTCCGACGGTATCTGCCATCCCTCTGGGGTTTGTACACATCCCTCTTGTCTTCCAACTCCCAACTTTTTCCTTTTTCTCTGGCTCCCATTCCTCCCTCTCGTCCTCTTTTCCAGTATTGGTATAGATACCAATTTACCAACTCATATTCTCCCCTGCAGCTTTCCTTCGCCCCATTTGACCACCCATTGGTTCCCACAACCTCCGGGTGTGTTCCCCTTCTAGATGTGCGCTCACATGGACAATGATACTCGGCTGGGGAGTTGACAATGCCTCTAAGGCTTGTTCTACTAAACTGCACACTTGCTCTATTTGTCCCAATCCCGCCTTGATTATACCTCTTTCTCTCCAGATTCCCAAAACTTGTGCACCCCCCCCCCCATGCATACCCTTGGAATACAGTCCAATCTTACTTCCAATCCCCTCAAGCCAATCTCAAAGGCTCTGGTCAGGGCAAACAATTCACATTTCTGAGCTGACAAAGCAGCTGGGAGTGACCCTTTTCTCTATTACCTCACCTTCCCCAGTTACTATTTGCAAACCCGATTTTCGCTTTCCATTCCACCCTGCTAGATCATCTATAAACCACTCTCTCCTTCTCCAAAGGAATCCTCCAAGTCCTCTCTAAACCTCTTCGTATGAGATCCACTTGCAATAGACAATCATGGTCTTCCGGTTGCCCCACCCCTGCCTTCTCCACTCCAAGAATTCTGCTGGAATTTAGATTTCTGTCTAGTTCCTATTTACCACAATCAGGACTGGTTTTCAAAATGTTTCATACTTCAATATCCTCCCTTCGGTCATCCAAGTGGTAGCAGCTGGCTCAGACACTGAGTTGAACCTGATGAGGCGAATGCACACCAAAGCTCCCCCAAAGGTTAAACTTAATTTGCTTCTCCACCACCAACACTCGCTGTTTGCTGCCACAGCCTAACACAAAAACTGGCCATTCCTTTCACAACGGCCCAAACCCTTGCTTAGGAAGGTACTGGCTGGTACTGCCCTCCCCTCTTTTTGGCAAAGGACTCCAACTGGCTGTTCCCTGAGCCACCGCCACATACAAATTGAAACCGGTAATTTTTCAGGTTTGGCAAGGCTAAAACCGCGTAGCAGTTGACAAAGCCTTCTTCAGGCTCATTCCCACCTTTACTTATCTCCCTCCTCCCATTTCTATGTGGCTCTCCCTTCCAGGGCAACTTTCTAATGGCAAAAAAACTGTGCCACTGTTGAATTTGGTCTCCCCAGATGTCTGCAAACCCCAATTAACCCACATGCTTTCCACACCCTCTGTCTTGTTCCTGGGAGGAGCCAAGCTCCATGATCCCCTTCACCCTTTCAGGCGTCCAAGACCTAACCCCCTGCCTGAATGTAATGTCCCAAATGTTTTCACCTTTTTTTTTTCCAACTAACCCTTCACCTCCTGCCCACACATCTGAGATATCTTCTCCTCAATCTTCCATGTTTTCGTGTTAACATACACATGCAAACTTTCCTTCCTTCTATCCCACAATTCTATTCCAAAAACATCCAAACAAGTCTTTTCCTAGCAAGTTCATCCCTGAATCCGGAATATACAATATTTCGATTTCAGTAACCAACATCATTTCAATTCCATCTCAACCTCTTCCAAAATCTTGACCTCTTTTTGGAATTTCCCACTCACCCCAACCACCTTTTAAAGTCTGCTTTGACCTTGCATGCTCCCGTCTCTACCGAGATCGCATTACAGATGTCCACTGTGCGCCGGAATGTCGATCAGGAACAAGCCGCTTCCTGAATGGGTTCAAGGACCCACTACACATTTACCAGTGGCTCCCCCGGGTCCCTCTGGGGAGCCGGAACTTCCCTAATCGTATAGGACATGAGCTTTCGTTCCTCTGGGGTTTTGAGACATTCGCGTGCAAAATGTCCCTTCTTTCCCGCATCTGAAACGCAAGTTCTTACTTCTGGGACGGCCGTTTGGAATGACCGCTCGATGCCCCCTGGACCTTCCTCGCCTAACCAGGGTCTCCACTCCCTGCTGGGAGGATTCTTTCATCTCTCCACCTTGCTCAGATCTGACATCTGAGGTCTCCGTGAGTTTTTCCTAACTTCATTCTTGGCCTGCGTTTGCACAGCAGTACCATCATCTGAGCACTTCGTTGGGTTTTGTTTTAACTGAGTCTCGCGTTATCACAACTACATTGTGGGCTGCTCTCATTCAAATTTGTCATGCTCCAAATCAGTCCATCCCTCTGGTCTTTTTGGATCTTTTTCTGGATAACTGGCCATGCTTTTGGTGACGAATTGCATCTTCCAGGAGATAGTCTCGAACGGCAGGGGTTTTCTGCTCCACTCCGGAGTTACTTGGTAACCCTTCACGGACCCAAGAGCACAGAAATTCCCCCGGCGGACTCATCCCTTTCCTTGTGTTATTTCAATGCCTTGGATCAAGTTTTTCCCATTGAGGGATGGCCAATTTAATTCCTTCAGATCATGTGTTTCATGCTCTCTCATTGTGGCTCCCTAATGAGCATCATCATTGATGTTCCAATTTGGATCGGCTATGGGGAACTTTGTGTCTGCCAGCCACTTGCTCCCTGTTTGCCCTGCATGTCTCCTATCCCAGGCAGCCATTGCTGCCCTCCTAATTGGGAGGTTACCTTCTTCGGGGCGTGAAAAGGTGTCCAAGGAATATACACCAGTTTCTGGATGTTTATTCCATTGGGCCCCAGAAACAATCCAACTGTTCTCCAACTTCATGAGCATTCTCATGGGAGTTTTGGAAGGGTCTTTTTCAGATCCGTAAACTCAACAGATTTTATGGGGACAGCCACGAAAACCCCGGTAACTGGATTCCCCTGCCGCATTCATGCCAAATTTGGGACTTCTCTGAAAATCCCGTCTCTCCTGTCCTGTAGAACTTGTTTATTACTGCACTTAAAGGGGATTGCATTTTATATTAGTTGACTTGACAAGTTTAGCCTTTCCAATGACACGGAGAGGCGGCTGAGTGAACTTTGCCTTCTCAACACATGGCATAGAAAATATGAGCAATTGAAGTGGTATTGTTCCCAGAGAAGAGGAGATAGCACTGGGGAATAGGACTTTTTTATTTCTAAACTATCCAGATATCCATTATTATAACAAATGAGGGAGGGAAGAAGTTGCATATTGCAACATCACAAAAGGAAAAAAAAATCAACAACACTGCTTTCATTTCCTAACATTTTCATAGATATCAAAAAGATTTAAAACTACAGCATACATGCTTCTCCCAACTCAAGAAAGAAAGAATAAGGCATCACAAGGTATTAAACTGATGTTTAAATGAAAAGCAATACAGAAATAAAATATCACAGAACAAACTGAAAGAAACTGTTGAGAGACATCTCCTGAGCAAAGTTTTAAAACCTGTTTATCCAGTGACACTCATCCTTCCCACTGTTTTCAGAGCAAGGATTGCCTACATAAGGGAGAAAAAGTTACAGTCTGTTCAAGTTATGAGTACACCTTACAGTTTTCCTTATCCAAAACAAACTAAAAACTTTAATATAAACATACCTGCTGGGTTTTCCTATACCTATTTATTTAGAAGTAGTGAATTGATGCTTAGGTATATCAGCAAAATACTGCCTCTGGTTGTGCAATAAAACTCCATTGCCATTTGTTTGGCTATTTGTTTTCTTAAATATTATATTTTCAGAAAATTTGTAATGAAGTATGTAGAAATTAAAACTATCTGGGGAAGTCATATATACATGAAACAGCTGTTGAATTCTCTGAACAAAGCTAGCAATTAAATTTTAGATGACTACTGAAAGCATCCAATGTCCCATTTCTTGTTTTTAAAAAATCTTTTGCAAATCTCTCAAGATCTGGAAAATAAGTGGTTGAGAGATTCACACCCCCCCCAAAAAAGAACCAATTCTTCTTCTTTTATGTTCATAGAGTTGAAATGTGTAGATTTTATTCTGATTCATTCTTCCTCTGCAAATGGATTTCATATAAACAACCCAGTTTTGATCAATCATTGAGAGATTCCTGGGGAAATGCTTGCCTTGAGATGAATGGGAAGAGCATATGTAACCATTGACCAGTTCCAACCAGGGTCTTGGACATATGTATTCCAACTAATGAGAAGCAACATCCTTTCAGCTGTGTCAATGGATATGTCATGCCCCTATTGGAGACTGCCTCTGTGGGAGAGGAGAAACAACCGACAGGGAGTGGAAGTGTGACTCTGGAGGTTGTGGAGGAGGCTGGGGAAGGGCTGGCTGGGCAGTCAGAGGAAGACCAAGGCCCATCCCCTCTCCATCCTAGGGCATGCAGGAAGAAGAGGATAAGGGAGAGATGTGAATGGCATGGTCTATGGAGCTCCTTTCCCGGAATTAGGAGAAGTACCCGACGTCGACACTCTTGACCAATTTTCCTTTCCGTACATATACCAGGTGTGCTGGAAACAAAGTGTGGAAATATTTCTAGTCTGTCGTTCCTCTCTGAGTTTGGTGTCCTTCCAATGTGTGTGTTCAGATATCTGTGGACATCTTCAAGCCCTTATCTTGCCTGGTTCCCTTAATTGCTTCAGTGTGGTTTGTGTTCTTTTTACTCTTATAATTTATAGGCATTTTCGTTTAAACGGCATTTCCTCCTTTTAGTAACTGCTTGTGGGGGAGGTTTTTTTTATCCCCAGTCAAGGATATTTGGAGCTTTGAAGTAAAGTGAAAGAATAAAAGGGGCTACACCTGTGACTGTGTTTATTTTATATCCCACCCTGGGTCATCACAAGATATGTGACTCAATGGATATGTACATGTGGTTTTCTTAGTAACAATCAGAAGGAGTTTGCTTTCTTTCTGGATGTTTTTTTTATTGTTTGGTCTATTCTACAAGGCTGGGATTCCCTAATTCACTCCAAAAGTATTAATAAAACCCAACGCTCCTTGCTTTTTCAAGTCTAGCCAAGGTAAACACGTACTTTATTCCAGCCATATGGATGTGAATTGATGAACCCCAACCCCCAAAGCTGTGATAGAGCTTCATCCTCTTATCTCTTATAAAAATCCTGGCCTGCTTATGGCAACAATGAATCTGACCCAATATTATAAATGCCAAAACAAGTTGTAGTTCAATTTTAAAAAAAATACTGAAAAATATTTCAACAAAGTAATAACAAAACAAGAATTACAAACTGCTTAGGGAAAATTGGCATCTCCATAGGATTAAATATTTTTTTCTCTAACTCAAATTAAAATGTACTGGAACCTTATTTTAACATAATTGGTGGGAAGGTATAGTCATGAATGACAAGCAAACCAGGGAGCAGGTTACCACAGTGGTTTGTATGAAGGTGTCATCATGAAAATAATGCAAATTATATTATCTCCATGTGGTGGGGATGTTTTAGGATTAAACAAGAAAATGACAGCATACAAAGACCTGATTGGGAACCATGTCATTTATTTTCTTTTATTTGTAATCTATCATAGATAGAAAACCATTACAGATAATTCTCTTTGATAATTATGCAAGCAGCATTCTGCTATAGGAACTCCTATCTTTCCAGTGTCTGTTTTCAGATCCTTGTGGTCTAACTGAACTACCATTCTGAGGTAAGTTATTCCCCTACCAGCAACAGCAATGTTTCTGCTACCCTTATGTGTCTATCTTAAACTGGTGTTATGTGTATACAGCAGCTATTACTAATTTCTCCATAGAATTAATTAAGAGAGTTAATTAATGTACAGTTAGAATGTAACTGCCAACCTTCCATAAACATGATTTTATCTTCTATATTTGCATACTCTTCTCCAGTTGAAAGTCTTTACTAGTTGGGTAGACGTTGTGTTGTCTTCAGTGGTGCAATTCAGTGGTGGTTGTCTTCCTTGTTGTCCTGGTCTCTTGAATTATCCAAGAATTTGTATCTCTATGGCAATGTGTGACACTATAAATCCATCATTACTTCCAAACCATATTCTCTCTCTCTCCTTCTCTTGACTTCAATCACCTGCTGCCACTCCTTAAGGGCCTTTCAACTTCCTTCTTTGCAAGAGATTCTATGTTTTAAGACACCTCATGTGGTCCTTCTCTCAACTCAGATTCAAATCATCAGCCCAAATGTCTGTGAGTTCACATGATGAGACACCGTATCGTAGCTAACTTTCTCCATTCTATTATATGCATAATTATGTACATGATATAGAAGTAAATGTTAAAGAAATTTTTCATCATTTCAATAGGACTGAAAAAAGAAACGGAAAAAGCAAAATAACAGAAAAATATATGTACAAGACTTTATATGCATGTATATATGTGAAGTTTTTATATGTAAGATTTTCCGTTATTTTGCACAACATTCAGTTTTTAACACCTTCAAAAGAGAGGTTCTTTGATAAAATATAATATTGGATAATCTAAGAGGAAAATAGGGGCTATCTTTGGAGAGGAGACAACATGATATTACTTTGGAAAACAAAACAAAAATCCTAGATATTATTGATGTCTGTATCTTGTGTGTTTGAAACTCTGTTTTGATATGGATCTGGGATTTTCCAATTGTTAAAGGAATATGTACATTTTTTCTAATTTTCATGCCTGATATTTCTCAGGAATTATATATAAATAAATACCTTTAATGTTCATTCATCTGATATACCAATGAAGGCAGTGTCCTTCTAATACATGCTTAAAATATGTGTATATATCGACCTTACACCTTTTTCTTATTTAAAAATAACAGAGCAATACAGAGTAGGATTTTATACTATACAAATGTAGGAATGTTATGTCAAAAATAATTGCACCCTGTCAAAAAAATCACCCAGGAAGAAATCCCTCTTATTTGCAAACCTCTTACAGATTTCCTTTATTTGTATTTATTTACACAAATTCCATGGCAAGCTAAAGATCACATCAAAAATAACAATAGGTATATGATGTTGCCATGATATACTCTGCCCTTAGCAGAATGCGAAATGTTCTGTTTGATTCAGGTGTAGGAACTTTGTTATTATGGCTTATTCCACATTTCTAAAAAGTGACCTGCATTTTTCTTTGCTGTAAAAAAAAATGAAATTAAAAATACTGTGAGAACTCTGATGAACAACAGTCAGGGATACAATTCTGGGGGACTTTCAACACTTTGGAAGCTGAAAAGACATTGTTGGGCTATGCCGCTTATTGGAGAATTACTTCATTACACATATATAATGAAGTATTTTGATCTAACCCTTCCCTTCAGATTTTAATATCAGCAAGATGACTACCTGGAACAGAAGGCACTTGGCTGTAACCCTTAACCAAACAATTTTCCTTTTGATAAAATCCTCAAAGGCTGCCTTGTAAGAAGCCTTAAAAAAAGTTATGATGTGAAAAGGCCACTTTGATTTCTTAATAAAACAAATGACATTTACAAATGCTTTCCTTTAAACTGGTTCTTCAGTTAACCTGGAGGAGGTTCCTGCTTGAGCTACTTGCCCTGGCCAGGTAGTGAAATGGTCTTGATCTAAAGCTGGTATGGCTCTAATTTTCTCAATTTAACTTCCTTTAAAGCTTTGCCAAATGCTGCTATTAAAAGAGCAACTGTTATTTTGGGATGATTCCACAGCAATACTCTTGACACAAATCAATCATTTTCATTCATCACGAGCATATATTAGAGAACAAAACAATTTCTTCATTCTGTATTTTTTTTTCCTGCATTTTCCCTTGCTCTGATTTTCTTATTATCACATAAAAGAAGTAAGATAAACTTTATTATTAATTACTATGGAAATATAGGTACAATTAATCCTGCAGCTAAGGAAAGCATAGCTGCACATTAGGCTGATCGCTAAAGAAGACTCCATTATTGGCTGAAAATTCATTATTGATAGAATTGTTTTGATCACAATGTTAATCAGAATGACACTGAGTAAACTTGCTGTTAATCCCTAGGCCATGCTAGAAAGTACATACACACATGCTAGAAAGCATATGTGCCACATCTATGCAGTCATAATCCTCAATCTTTTGCCATGAAAATATGATACCATTGCCTTCTTATGGGATACTTTTAAAGTTTTCAATCTAGTCTGCTACCAGGGAATTTTTTGTTGTTGTCTCCTCTCCTAGTATTAATCTATTTCTACTTAATTTCTTAACCAAGGAAAAGATGGCCAGGTGCTGCTATGAAAAGTGAGATAAAAAGTAGTTTATANCCTCTCCTAGTATTAATCTATTTCTACTTAATTTCTTAACCAAGGAAAAGATGGCCAGGTGCTGCTATGAAAAGTGAGATAAAAAGTAGTTTATACTTATTCTACAAATCAATCAATCAATTTTGATATTTCTATGCCACTGTACTGTCCATGGGGTTTTCATGGCAAAGATACTGGAGTGGGTTGCCATTTTCTTTTTCAGTGAATCATGTTTTGTTAGAGGTCTCTGCTATGACCTGTCCATCTTGGGTGGCCCTGCATAGCTATGCAAGCCCCTTCACCATGACAAGGCAGTGATCCATGAAGGAGTTGCAATGTATGGCTGTGAAAACTGGACCATAAGGAAGGCTGAGTGCCAAAGAATTGAGGCCATTAAATTATGGTGCTGGAGAAGACACCCGCAAGTCCCTTGAACTGCAAGGAGATCAAACCAGTCAGTCCTAGAGGAGATCAACCCTGGCTGCTCTTTAGAAGGCCAGATCTGAAAATGAAACTCAAATACTTTGATCTCCTAATGAGAAGGAAGGACTCACTGGAGAAGAGACTAATGCTGAGAATGATTGAGGGCAAAAGAAGAAGGGGACGAAAGAGAATGAGGTGGCTGGATGAAGTCACTGAGGCAGTTGGCGTGAGCTTAGATGGACTCTGGAGGATGGTAGAAGACAGGAAGGCCTGGAGAAACGTTGTCCATGGGGTCACAATGGGTCGGGCATGACTTCGTGATTAACAACAATGCCACTGTATCCAGACACTCCAAGTGGTTTACAATAAAAAAAATCAGGTATCTAAAAACAACGAAACAACAATAAATAATATTTCATTATATAAATCAGTAGGGTTAGATCTAAAAAAAAAAATCAAATGTCACCACAAATATTTTATTTCAGAATCAAGTTTCCACTTTCTTTTTAATGAAGGGTGTGATTCTTCCATTTCAAAGAGGGTGATTCCATGGGAGAGGCACAATTACCATTTAGATCCATTCCATAATTTTATTCCTGATCTTATCCTACTGATGTCATGAACAATAGTCCTGGGCATTTTTTGTGACAACTTCTTGATACTTTGTCTTACTGTATGGATAATACTAATTAAAGCTGGTGCAAAGAAAGCACCAGAGAATATAGATGCATAGGACTGCACTTGGGAACTAAATTTTGAATAGGTAGATGAAAATTAAAGTAGAAAAATAATTAGTAGACAATATTTCACAAACAATTCCTGATATTTACATTTGTGAAATCATTATGTGTAAATTTGGTAAACAAATAAATCAAGCAAATGTTTTTAAATGTCATATATGTAACTGAACCCATATAGTCATGTTAAGCACTGAATTTGCTGGACATGGCTATGGAAATGCTTGTGGAAACTTTAAGTAAGTTTGGTCATTCAAAGAGAATCTAGAAAACTGAATCTAGAAAACAAGCAAGTTTTAAAAGATTTGTGAATTTAAAACACTTCAAAGAAACTTTAATTTATATGCCAATAAGCTGCACAAATATTTTTCTCTTGTTCAGTTAAAAGGAAGTAGTTGCCTAGGAAACTTCCACATTGCATTTAACATAACTTAAGGCTAGGTCCCACTGGCCGATGGATGCAAAACGTATGCAAAAAGGACACAGCGGATGAGCAAAATTTCGGGGGTGCTCCATCCATTGTCATCCGCTCCATAAAATGGCAAAAATTTTCATAAAGAGAACGGAAAAGAAAGGAAAAAGAATGGACGTGGGTAGTATGTAGTGGGGATGTTAAAGGGATGTTCATAGGAAGCCTAGAGGATGTATATAGGATGCAAACCGTTCACTGCTCATCCTTTCTATTTCCGTGCTACTAACGCTGTGTAGACGTTCCGTGTACCTTTTGTTTCCTCCCTCTTTCCATTTTCAGCTGCAGCGGATGTGAGTTGAGGGGATGCCCAGAGGATGCAGAGAGGATACAGTGGATGTTTAACGGATGATAAACGGACATAGAACGTTTGTTGCTCATATGTCGGATTTACGACATGTACGGACATGCTCCTATGTACGGATTTACATCGTACATAGCGGAAAGTTCATCCGTTCACAAAGTTTTGTGCAGCTCAAAACTTCTTGAGCGGATGAAATCTCAGTGGACGGATGCTCAAAGGATAGAGCGTATGAAACACAGATGCAATGAGTACACAACGGATGCATAGCGTTTTCCAACGTTTTTTAATGTTTTACATCCTCTTTGCATCCGTTGGTGCAGTGGGACAGGGGTTTTAGATCTTGGTACCAGTTCAGCACTTGTTTTAAGAAAGAAACTATTCTCATTTCTCATCTAAATGCTGAATTTGTGCAAGCTATTAAGAGAACAGGGAGAAAAGTAAGGGAAGGAGAAATTTGATCTTTGGATTAGCTCTGATGGTCTCCAAACATGTCTCCCTGGGCCACTGAAAATGTTGGTGGGACTAAACAGGGTTTGAGGTTCAACATTTCTGGAAGACATCAGATTGGAGAAGGCTGCTTTACTAATTAAATAAAATTATTTTGTGTTAAAGGGGAGAGGAGAACAAGTTTGCAAAACTGATCCTTTTCATATATTTTCTTTGTCATATTTGATCATATTTTCCCCACATATGAAGTAGAATGAGTCAAAGTTTGTTCTGGTGCTACAACACGTGGAACAATAAATCAAAATTTGTGATGGTAGCAAATTACAGCATTACTCCTAAGATTTCAGACTTTTCGGAAGCCCAAGAAGAGAATAGGTATGTCCTTGTAATAAAAATACTGATAAAGGGAAATTATTCTACAATCCTTTTGTGTCAAGATTAATCTTTTAATGTTGTAAGCCACCCAGAGATGGACAGCCAGTAAATTTAAGGTAGGTAGGTAGGTAGATAGATAAATAGATCAACCTTATTATTTGGAATCAAAATAAGACTTGGATAGGTGAGGGAGAGACATAGGGATGAAGGAAAGTTTTGTTGAATTCCAATTTTTTTGTATCCAAATTGACATCTTCACAGTGGAATAGAAAAAAAAAAGCTTAAAATTTTAAGAACTGAACTGCCTAGCTATGGGAACAGTAATTTGAGTTGTCTTAGTAACATGAGGATGGGGAAAGAAGGACTGTGGGTATCCTCTTATGAAACTTGTATAGAAGCTCTTCAAGGATTGGAAGGGTCTTCTCTTCCTAATCTTCATTTCTCATTTTGTGATTAGCATGAAAGAAACAAGTTAGCTTTAAAAACATTTCAGAGGTTACTATATACCACCAATTAATTTGCTTATTTGCTCCTGCTTCTTCATACCTTGCTTATTTCAGGAACCTTTTGTTTGAGAAGGGAAGCTCTGAAAAGTCATCTGCCCTTGGTGAAAAGTATCTTTTTTCCATTTTCTACATGAAGGATACAGTGTGATGGCAAGCAGAAGCACCTTCCAGCCTTATGTATGCTTTGAATGCCATAAAACCAAACCAATGGTAAGAAAGGCATTAATCAAGAGGTGGGTGATGGTGATGATGGGGCATAGCTTTGGAAAAGTGGACTACTGGCAGTGGGAAAAGTCAATGGAGGACTGGAAGTTGAATGGTCAGTTTGAGAAAATGGAGATTGAAACTGTTGAACCCCAGTATTGCAGAGAGAAAAAGTTCATAAAAGGATGTATACTTACTATGTACTATCAATGTCAGTGTTTCTCAATCTTGGCAACTTTAAGATGGGTGGACTTCAATGCCCAGATTTCCCCAACCAACCATTCTGGGAATTGAAGTCCAACCACCTTAAAGTTGCCAAGATTGAAAAATGTGATGTATGTGCTGAGACAAACATTTCCCAGAGTGTTTTCAGGAGGATCAAAACTGCCAGCCAAAAGGGTTGTGTCACATCTCAGACTTCTGAAACAAGTGGAGCAATATTGAAGACCACTCACTGCAATGAGTCTCATTTTATAATGGTAGTCCAAGTTAGGAATATTTTTTTTGGTAAGACCAGCAACCTATTTGGTTATTAATACTTTATGAAATTCCCAATTGTTTCATGTATAAATGCATTTAGATAATTGAGGGGTGTTGGATTATTTGCAATAGGAATACACAGCCACAAGCAGTCTGGCTATGAGTATGTAAAACTAATAATGTTTATCAGTGACTCTATGACTGAAACTATTTTCCACTGATAATGTGTTGATAAAGTGCAAACTGAGTTCTAAGTTTCAGCTTTCAGACTGAGGTCTCAAAATTTGGCTGTTGAGACCTTCGTTCACTTTTATAAAGAAAATCTTTCAACATTAGTGCTTTCCCAGAGTTAATACGATGTAAGAAGAAAGCAGTTCCTGCTACAAATCCATTCCTGTTTAAATGAGCTTTTACTTTTTTTTTCTCCCTTGTACAGTGACTCGAGCTAAATACGTGACTTCTTCAGGCATTAACTATTCAGCTGTACAATACAGAACATCTTTATTTCCCAGGCAGCTTTCTGTGCCAATTGTTTTTTTGATGCAGTTCTTGCAAGCATAGAAACCACATACACAACCCACCACTTGATATACAAATTGTAAATGGAAACGTTTTGAACAGCATCCATCAGCTTTACAATACCCTCATTTATTACACAATTGTCCAGGGAAAAGTTTGCTTTTTTTAGATCTTCTAGAGTAATATGGAGAACAGGAGAGGGTTGGTAAGCAGATACCCAAAGATTCAAAGACAGGCGAGATTGTCCTGTTTTGTTTGCAAAGGAAGGAACAGCTCTTTCATTGCACCAAAATGAGACCAGATTTTATCTTTGTTTGCCTTGGCTGGTGCCATTTTACGAAACTCAGTACTGGTGCCATCTGAGTGTTTTGTTTCATCCAACATTTAATACTGAAGTGTTCGGGAATTTTGAAAGTATTATTTGTACCTCTGAATTGATTAAAATGTACAAATTCAAAAGGAAGAAATGGATTGGCTGATATATCTTTATTTTACAATGTAAAATGAAGAAGCTCTGAAATGCTTTTCTTGCAGTTCTGAGTTATTCTTATTTCCTTGACAGGAATTTTTGACTTATACTGAGGAATCTGCCACATTACAATCATTGTTATAAAGCCTAATAATAGTTAACAACATAAATAAATATTGTTAATATACATATATTTGACCTCTAAGTATTCTGTTGCAACATCTAAAGAGTAGTTGTTTTGTGTTGGCTTGACTCCAAGAACTGTTCTCCATACAATTCAGGAACCTTAGAAAATATGCCTTTGAAATTTGTGGAGAACAATAATCATGTTATGGAAAAAGAATGTCCAACTTGCTCTCAGAGCCTCCCCTACCTAAAAATATGGAAGTCAGCAAGGAAAAGGGGTGGGGCTAGTTTTAAAAATTCACTTAATAATTCTGTTGTAAATACAGACTTTCATTGGGGTTGCTATATTTCTTGCCATTTGCCATGTGTCATCTTATCTCATCACTACCTACCTCTGAGCAGGTATACAGAATTTATTTCCAGTCTTGTATTGATGGCTTGCAATCCTTTTCAAATAACCAGGTTACAAGTTAAAAAAAGAAAGATCTCCCATTCTATGCATTAGGTATTCAGACGAACATAGGTTTTTCAATTACCTCAGATCTGATTGTGCATTATGGAATGTATGTCTGTGCATAGGAGGAACATGGCAAAGTAAATAGTACAATTTACAAGGAATTAGCTATTTCATCTACATTATTTGTTGATTTTGTTCAATACATTTTTCTTCAGTAAGGAACTGTGCTAATAGGCACTTAAACAATGACAGATGTTAATCTTATGATTTATTTAAAAATATATCATCCTTTCCTCTGCAAATTTAAAAAAAAACCTAAAAAGTTTCTATGCCCAAATAAATGAGTTCAGCATTAGGGCAGAAGGAACAAATTCCATTGAATTTCTGTACTTTAATTGTGAATTTTAAAAGAAAAAAAATCTATATCTTTACAGGATATTTTGTTGTTGTTGATGATGATATTGATGATAGGTTGATAAACAAAGTGTATAATTTTGCTTGTTTTGCCCTAGCAGGGGAGAATATAATAGTGAAAAAAAAGATAGAGTAACAAGAGAAACAATTTGTAAATGTGCTTGTCATCTTAAACTAAATTAATAGAATCATAAACTTGGAAGAGATCATACAGAACATGATTTCGATGACACTGTAATACAGAGGTGTTTAATTAGATTTCATTGAGGGCCACATCAGAGTTGTGTATGACCTGAAAGGGGTGGGGAGTATGGCCAGGGTGGGTGTGTCCAGGTTGATGTTATTTGTGTCAGGAGTGCCTGGGGTGGTCCGAGTGCTCTGCCAGTGAAAACAGGCTCCCAAGCTCCATTTTCGGCTCTGATGTCCTTCTCCAACCCTCTGCCATTGAAAATGGAGCTCTGTTTTTGCTGGAAGAGGCACTATGGGCCGGTCCTTCACTGTTCTAAGGTGGCCCCTCAGACCAGATCTAAGGACTGTGAGCCGAATCCAGCCCGTGGGCCTTGACTTTGACACCTCTGTTCTAATATATGAGTTTTCAGGCTCTGCTTGGACCCAGCAAAAAACAAATAATCCCACTTCCTTCGTATTTGATAATGATTTATTCGATCCAGTCTTTATAATTTTTACAATCAGGTCAAGAGAATAAACATATCAATCACACCTTCCTCCTCTTATTTTTCCCCAAAACAACAACCTCATAAGGTGAGTTTGGCTGAGAGAGAGTGACTTGCCCAAGGTCACCCAAATGACTTCCATGTCTAAGGTGGGACTAGAAGTCACAATCTCTCATTTTTCTAGCCTGTTACCTTCACTACTAGACTAACAACCATTTATTTAGTGACTGTCCAAAGTTACAATGACACTGAAAAAAGAGATTTCTGGCCAGTTTTCACAGTTATAACTATTGTAGTCATGTGATCCAAATTCAGATGCTTGGCATTTGGGGAAGCCAGATTCATTTAATAACTGTATTAGTAACTTAACAATTTCAAGTGATTTACTTAACAATGGTGGCAAGAAAGGTCATAAAATGGGGCCAAACTTGTTTAACAACTCTCTTGGTTAGCTATAGAAATTTTGGGCTCAGTTATGTTCCTAAGTCAAGGACTGCTTGTACTTGTTCTGTATGCATGATTAAATTCCTAATTTTGCCAGAACTGAATCTGCTCATCCCATGAGAACATATAGGGAAGTGAGAGAGACATAGATAAGACAACAGGCCTTTGTTGTGAGAGTCCCCACATTTGGCACTCGTTTCTTCCGGTTCCAAAATGTCCTCTTCCTTCCAGTTTTTAGAGGACCTTTAAAGACAATTTTGGCCTGGAGGAACGTTGTTCATGGGGTTGCGATGGGTCAGACACAACTTTGCAACAGCAGCAACAAACTAAATCTAATTGGTACCCATAATGGAGGGGATGGTTTTATTATTATTGCTGCTTTTTATCATTTTGATTTGTTCCGATCATTGTTTTTTATAAATTTAATGTAAAACTTACCCAAAGATTTTTGATTTAGGCCAACTCCAAGATAAAAAGATAAAACAATCAAACAAGTTCATCATGTTTTGTGCTTTGAAAATTACTTATTGAAAGGCAGTTTAGAAATCTTTTAAAATGGGTTAAAAGAAATGTCCAGAATTTGGACGATGATGTGTTTACGTTAATGCGTGTTCTCTCTCTAACAAGAAGTTAAAATTTAAATGATGAAGGCATTTTTATTGGGTTGAATTGAAGAGTCATCGGTCACACTTCCACTGACCCAGATGAGTTTGTATTTGCCTTTTTGAAGCTGAAAATTCCTTTGATACTGCAAACAGTATTGCTGGCATCTGGTAATGGTTACAACACAATTTTAGGAACAGTATTTGCAGCAGAACATTTATGGTGCTTTGGTGCAAGGAAACTTTTGACATACTCAATGGGCTTTGAGCAATATCTTTTTACTATTTGCAGTCTTAACAGCCCTGTAAAAGATGGATTAAGAGAGCAGAATATTGTGACAAAATCAGGAAAGCTAACAAACCAGAAATAAAAGTGGTGCTTCTCAGCAGTGCTGTTTTCTTTCATTTGCAAATTGACTTGTTAAATATTTCATGTTTTCAGAAATTTCATAGCGTATATCTGCTCCTAAAAGACATTATTATCATGTTGATATTTATGTGATAAAATACGATGCATAACCTTGTGCCTCTCTCATGCAATTGGTAGCCTCTCTCATGCAATTGGTAGCCTGTCTCATGCAATTGGTAGCTAACCATCCCTTTAGCAGTTATAATCCTCCCCAGACATATTTCGGGCTTCCGCCTGATCTGGTATTTTTATTTTAATTATCTGACTCATCCTTTGAGTCACCTAATATTCAGACAAAGGATCATACATTTTTGTTGTTTCTGAAATATCTTCAGTAAAAGGGTAATTTTGACCTGAAGGACAACATTAAATAAGTTAGCCAGTGCTGGGTGTGACCTAATGATAAATGTTTTCATTTCATTTTCTTTCACAAATATGTTTATTACTGTGTAAAAATATTGCTCTTTTATTTATCTCTTGAGTATGCAAGGATTGTATCCAGAGAAAAATTCTGCAAAACTTGTCTATCTCTGCCATTTCTGTTGTGGAATTCCTGCCATTTTTGTTTCAATTTTGTCATTTATGAACTTTTGCATCGTCCCTATATCTATAAATTTTCTTTCCCCAGAATGATTTAAACAAAATATGCTGGATGAGAACATTTCATCACTCTTTAAGAAGATTTAGAATAGGCACTAACTGATAATGAAGTTAACATTTTTGGAGTTTATGATCTTGATTCTAAATCTTCCATTTCTGTCTAATCTTTTCCACATGCAAATTATTGCACTTTAACTTATTTTTTTTTAATAGTATAATTAAAGGTCCAGTTTACAGTTTAGTCAGAATAGAGTTTGGGGCATATATGGAATATTTGCACCAAGTTACTTGCTTATCCACAATCATTTCAGAATAAGAGGCTGGTTTGAAATCTCTGTTTTTGACAAGATCTCAAAATTCTGATCACAAAACTTATGCTTTTTTCAGTTTTTGTTTTGGGGTTGCTAATATTTATTTTTTTCAGATAAAGATATAAACATCTTTTTTCACACAGCTGCTATGGAGACATACATCAACATTAGACAATATTTGACTTTCTCAGAAAGTTCAAAAGGTTACTGTTGTCGATTTCCTGTCACAGCAGTTGGACTGCTTTTGTACAGCAAAGGTTTTATTTGCAAACTTTGGTGCCCACCCATATCCATCCAATGACATGCAAATGAATCACTCCACCACAAAGTTTAGCTACATGTCTTTCAGCAAATTTTTTTCACCTTGGTTTCATTTCGATCAGTACTGGCAAATTCAGTCACTGACCAAAAGTTATTTGTTATGAACATGTATTATTATTCAATTAAATTTATGGTAGTTATATTCACCTCTGCACAAATCATAATCAGCTCAACCCAGAGCTATGTATTGTGACCTCTCTTTACTTGATACTCTCAGTTTTTTCACAACTCCAGGAAGCAAGCCATAAGAGAAAAGCCTATTTTTAGGCTTGGTGGGCTATCATACTTAGTTGTTGTGGTTTCTTTGGTTTAGATAGTCACAAGTTGTGGAGTATTGGCTAACATCCTGTCTAATGCTCCATTTAAATCTAAATTTCACAAAAAATCTCTTTATAGAAGATACTTCTGGTTTTATACCTTGTTTTCATAATGTCTGATTTTTTAAAAAATTTCATTTGGTGGTATCATATTTTATTGCTGAGGGTAGCTCAAGATGCTAATAACTAGAATTCTTATACACTGAACAGCTTCCCATCATTCTGAAATCTTTTCTGGCTGTCCATAATTTGCAATGTAAAAAAGCCCATGAGAAGAAGTGTCTTTATTATGTTTTCTCTTTGATATTATTGAGACATGGGAAGTTATTCAAGGCTACATATATTAGAGAGATTATTGTATAATGAAGGATAGAAATTCACATATTCACATATTTCCTTACAAATCCTCAAACTACATGTGCATCTATATATTTGTATCTTAAACTGATAATTGGAATTTATGAATAGTGTTTGCTTGCTATTAAAGCAAAACTAATAGAAAAGATTCATCAGCACTCCCACTTATCAATGTTGAAAAAATAGCAAACATTATAATAGTAAAATAGTATCCTTTGAACATATGTCATTTTTCATTTTAAAACAAGTTAAGAGTGGAGAAATAAAATACCATTTACTTCTTTGGCTTGATGCTGTACATTTTACTTGGGAGAAGGCATCACTTTCTCTTCATTTTAAAAAAAGAAAGAGAAAGAAAGAAAGAGTGCAAGACAAACAGAGAGAAAACACCTCCTCTCAGGATTGTCTCAGGATATCTAGTTGCTTTCTATGGATGTACAACACATAAATTGAAGAAGACATTCACATACTGTACTTTAGAAATTTGAATGTTTGTATTTAGTCTTTCTGACAACACAACAAATTTCCTTCTGAGATTAAGTGTGGCTTATTAATAAACTGCACTCTTGATAAATGTGTGACATCCATAATTTCCTGCTCGCTGAGTTGCATTTGTCACTCTATGCTAGAAAGAAACAGGCAAGCATCATTTAGGGAAAAGAGTTTGGTGACTTTCACCTCCTACTTCAGCTGTGCAGTAGCTTCAACAGAAACCAAAATTCAAATCTCCTCCAATGAATCTCCTCAGTGTAATTAAATCCCTCTCCAAATAATGATTACAGAACTCCAATCATTTAACTACAATAGCTTTAACTATTCATAGATAAGTAGAGGACCACTAGAATGCCAGACAGTGATTGGAGATGGCAGACCCTCTTTTGTTGCTTAGACCATTTTATATGAAATATTGGTTTTAAAACTGGGAAAAGTTCACAATGGGGGTTTTATTTGTTTGGTTAATGTTAAACTCTGTAGTCCTGTGCACAGCTGAAGTGAAAGCTGCTTCAGAAAGTTCTGGTTGGGAATTACGGGGGTGGTAATTCACAGGATGGAGGCAGGCTGGGGAGAGGTCCTCTTCTTCACAGGAAAGTCGGCTCATCAACTGATCTCGAGACAACATATCTTCCTTCCTGTAAAGTGCAAAAACAGGCTGATTGTGTGACGTGCATGCCTGGCCTTCCTCACCAGTGTTATTCCCTAAGAGGTATGATTTTAGGAGGCTTTCTTTGGCAAATCTATCTGACAGCTCGATGAATCATGTGGATGAGCTTTAGCTGAGGAAACCAATAATTCTGAAAAAGAGCTGGGTCATGTATCTTTCAGAGCAAACATAATCACAGAGTAGGCCACTCCCTCAGTGTGTGTGTGTGTGTGTGTGTGTGTGTGACAGAGAGTGAGAGAGTGAGAGAGAGAGAAAGAAAAAGAAAANTGTGTGTGTGTGTGTGTGTGTGTGTGTGACAGAGAGTGAGAGAGTGAGAGAGAGAGAAAGAAAAAGAAAAACACCCCACCCTTGCAAATGATAGATAAGCACCAGTAGCCTTTTCATCAAACATCCGTTGTGTACTTCCTGTCAGAGGACAGAAGCTAGCCTTTGGAAAGCCTGAGGAGGGAGGAGGTGGAGGTGGAGGAGTGGAGGAGGAGTAACTGCACACACTAGCATTCCGTCTCCTGGGAGCACAATTCTTCTCTATGTGGTTATTTAGGAAAACTTTCCTTCCAGGTCTCAGGAGAAGGAAAGGAAGAAATACAACTGCTTGTGTCATTCCTCTTAAGTACACACAGCTTTTGCATCCCTGGAACATACTATCATCTTTCTTATCCTTGACTTGGCTTTCTTGCAACAGAACAAACACCATAAAGCACATTAAAAGGTTGTTTTGTGAATTTTCTCCTCACTCCCCTGGCAACAGAAAGCTTTCCTATGCTAGTTTGGGTGGGAGGCTTCCACCCCAAATTGTCCCTCCTTTTCTAGGCCTAGAAAAAGTCAATCCTTTAGGCACTAGGGTGCCTAAAAGGAACTGAAATAAACAAAAAGGTTAAATGTAGCTCCTTGTCCTGGCTGTATTTTTACACCAAGGCATTTGAACTGCACATACTGAACTATTCTGGACAGCTTTCCTTACTTGAAAGGAGCTAGAAGCCAGGTCTTTGAAGTAGACATTCATTACATGTCACTGGCGAATATTTGATGAATGTCAAATGTTGCATATAAAAGCTGACAGACCTCAAAGTTTATTAATAACCTCAAATAAATGTATTAATATGAGACAAAATACTTATCTTTATCTTTGTGGTATTATTAATGTTCCTGAAAAGCATAAAATCATTTTATGAAATGCCAGTTAAAAGTCTGGTCATGGATTAGTTTATATTGTGATGTTATTCCCAGGTATATATTTCTTTTTTAAAAATGCATTAAAAAAAGACTAGATTGGCCAATAACTCTCATAATTTCCAACTCCTGGTGTGTTTCAGGAGCTGCAATCCCAAATTCAGATGCCATGGTCTCAATCAAAGGAGAGGTTATATAATCAAGAATGTTAGCTAAGTTCTAATGTTGCACTAATGCAACCAATCAGGCAATATTAGGCTGAAACAAAACAGGACAACACTGCATATAATCCAGAAGCTTGACATGATCTGTTTATGACTTAGCACATAGTCTGGTCCAAACAGTCTGGTTTTTAAACCATGGTTGATAGCTTAGTTTGGTGTGTAAACTCAATTCAAGTATAAATTTGAAAACATAAATGATAGCCTACCACATTATAATTCGGTCAGCATTTTCAACAAATTATATATTTAAAATTCCTGGTCCACTTGCTTCCATGGATAAAATAGTCAAAATGACACCTACAATCATGCAATTGGAGCTACATCCTTTTTTAAAAAAAAATGTAACAGACATAAAAGGGAACAAAAGTTGTCCAATAAAATGTTGCACAATTGTGGCCATAATCTTGATTTTTTGAGTATCCCCCATAAATATAACTGTTGACTTTTCAAAAAGAAGTAATTGTGGCAGAACTTTCTTCAGAACCAAACCACTCTCACAAGTGGAAACTTTATTAATGTTTTGTTGAGGCCATGGCCAGAGCTCTAGGATCTCTGACTTGAAAGTTTTTGCATTCATTAAACTAGTTGCAAAAATAACTTTTGTTCTGCAGCTTCCACTGCATACGTATTTCATACGCTCTATCCATCGAGCATCTGTCCACTGCAATTTCATCCACGCAAGAAGTTTTGAG
>BHFT01035161.1:0-57548 GCA_004320025.1 Laticauda laticaudata | reverse complement strand
ACCAATAAACACAGACCAAGACTCCCAACCAATCAGGATGAAGAAAAAAACCATTCTGGCACAGCAGTAGGCTAGTCCCAAATTTAAAATTGAAATGGCTGTGAAAGTCGGACTCACAGACGAACACAATACAGAAGCCTGATGATGGCAGTTGAGATTCTGCTGAAATGTTGCTACAACTTTAAAAGCACAACTACAATGACATGGGAAAATACCTGAACAAAGCTGAATACCACACATGTAAGTACCCGTGAAAACTTAAGAAAACAATATATATAATTTTGTTTACCTTTGCTTGTTTTCCATCTCAAGAATTCTGGGACACCCAAAAATTTGCATGCTGTTTGAGTTACTTAAAAACAATATTCTCTGAGTTTTTTAAAAAATAAATATTCTCAGACATCCAGGTAGTTGTTTGGAAGTTAGGCCAGGCCAATTAGTCTTCTTGTGTTTGGCTTGAGACATGTCTGTGCTTATCTAAGTAGCTTCTTTAGTCTGAACAAGTTGAAGACCATATCTTTCTTCCTGGGGAGGTTTCATTTTTTACATAGGTAAGTAGGCAGAAAGTCATTAAGTGGTCCTTGCTCCTAAATCCTTTTAGGTGGGTCATTAAGAGTGAAATCCCTGATGAAGTGAAATGGGTTTGATTCAGGGGTGGACCGCAACCAGTTTAACAACCGGTGCTGTGAGCAAGTATGTTGTGTGCACAGTGCTGAAAAAAACACCAATTTTAACCCCAAGAGCTTACCTTCTAGGGCAACCCTGGTAAGTAGAACAGCTGAGGCACAGAAATCCACTGTGCCACATGAATCAGCTGAGTTGAGAAAGATGAAAATATAGGACAGGATTGGGGGAGCACAAGGCGGGTGGTGGGGCCAGCTGATCATTGGAACTACCAGTTTTCTAGAACCGGTTCGAACAGGCCACAGCCCACCATTGGTTTGATCTTCCTGAGCATTGGCGCAAGAACACCATAAGAAATGGGAGACAGCAAAGGTGGTATTCAGCCGGTTCTGACCAGTTCTGGAGAACCAGTAGCGGAAATTTTGAGTAGTTCAGAGAACCAACAAATCCCACCTCTGACTGGCCTCTCCCCCATCTATTCTCTGCCTCTCATTGATCCCAGCTGTTCAGGTGGGTCTTCTGGTTGCCCTGCACAGGAGTACAGAGCTGAAAAGTAGATTAGTGGGGTGGGGAGGGAACAGGGATTTTGCAGTATTATTCCCTTATCACGTCCACCAAGCCATGCCCAGAGAACCAGTAGTACAAATTTTGAATCTCACCATTGGGAGACAGGTTGTCTATTAACAGAAAGGTTTTTCCACATTGGCATAAATGGATTCCTTCACTCCTTTCTCAAACCTTTTCTTTTCAAAATAATCAAGGAGAGAAGCAACTTAGAACTTAGAAGATACTTCTTAACAGTGAGAACAAATTACCCTGGGGAACAGCTTGCCTTCTGAAGTTGTGGGTGCTCCAACCCAGAGGTTGAGCAGCCAGAGATTGAACAACTATTTGTCTGAAATGGTATAGGATTTCTGACTGAGCAGAGGGCTGGACTGGAAGAGCTCCAAGATCCCTTCCAACTTATTCTGTTATTCAGAGTTCATTTTCTTTTAAGTGAAGTTGTAACTCAGTATTGTCCAGTTAGAGATTTCAAAATATGTTTAAAGTCATGGAAGTATATTCTATGGCCTTTGAGAATATTGATTTTTTTTAAAGAGCCTTTCCATGTTTTTCTCTGCCTTTTTTAAAATCCAGTCACGTAAATCTGACTTGACTTTCCCTGTTAATCCTAATGTCCTCATTTATTGGTGATCGGCCTTCAAGGGAAACAAATTCAAAAGGCACCCAAGAACAAAACAAATAAAGGTGTAACTTTGAAATAATAAGAAAAATCTTGCAGCACATTTCCTGCATCTATCAGATGTAAGGTACCCTTGAATCTGATCTACCCTGTTTCTTCAACAATATGGCCTCCCCCTATAGGAAGTCCCAGCATGTTTTATAGGCATGAAATGAAATTAAGCCCCTCCCCCCAAATTAAGCCCTATATTAAAACATGCGAAATGGGGGGGAATGGGGGGGGGGCTTGCCGTTAGGAAGTACTTTTGTTGCACACCCGGATATGGTGCTGCCTGCGTTGACCCCAATACAAAGTACCCCACCAACGCCGAGGTCAACATCCAAACCGTTGCTGCCCTCACGCCCAAAGATGCAAGGGGGGGAATTAAGTCACCCCCGAAAAGACGGCCTAGCCATTTTTTCGGGGCTCAAAAAAAAATAAGACCCACCCTTATTATATGAGAAACACGGAAGTTTTTCAAGTATTTTAGTAGAATTGTTAATGTGCACAATTGTTTTTGTTTGGCATTAGGTCAAAGCGACTGCCATAGTTAAAGGGATTTGCAAACCAATAATTCCAGATAATGTGTTTCTTCAGGGCTGTTTGGTTTAGGCTTCTAAATTCCAATGGACAGAGGGCAGGAAAGAAATCCAGAAAAATCTTAACAGTTTTGCTCTCCTCTGCTAGTCATTTGGACTTTTGCCAAACCAATTTTGCAACCCTCATTTTTTCATATCACAGACCTCACAATTATTCATTTATTGAATTTTGACTTACAATCAGTCCTCGCACTTATGACCAATGATGACATGGTCAAAATTCAGGCACTTGGCAACCAGCATGTATTTTTGATGTTTGCAGCATCCTGATCTTCCCAGTTGGTTTGGGAAATGGGAAACCTAGATCACTTAACTACTACGGAATTCACTTTGATGAAGGAATTAATGATTCATCTAATAAACAAAAAGTTCATAAAATCAGGCATGATCACTTAACAACTACTTTACTTCGCAGTGGAATTTCTACTCTGAATTGTGGTCATAAGCCAAGGACTAGGATATATTGTTACTACCACTTTTTTCCTGAAAGTTTTGCAATATAGATCAAAAGCATGAGTATGTTAGCTTTTTTTTCCCAAGTTCTTTATAGTTTGTTTGTTTATTAAATGTATTAGCTGCCCATGTTACCACAATCTATGCTTCTAGAATAGTGTTTCTCAACCTGGGCCACTTGAAGATATGTGGACTTCAATTCCCAGAATTCCCCAGCCAGTGTTCTGACTTGGGGATTCTGGAAATTGAAGTCCACCCATCTTCAAATGGTTCATATTGAGAAACACTGTTTCAGAGAATAGATTGGGATGGTGACTATTGTACTGTATATAAAGGTTTTTATAACCTTAGCTTTCAGTATCATTATCCACACATCAACCCATATTATGTTTCTTGGAAAGACAAAGCACAGATATAAAACAAGATATTTCACTCTACTAGGTAGTGAAGTCTTCTAGTACAGTTTATTTATGCTTTAAAACTTCAGTGCCTTCTAGTCAGGTATTATCTTTGCAAAGTGCTCCATGTTTTACTGGAACTCAATCTTTCTTCCTTGGTCCCTGTTCTTAATGTCTCACAATTTTTGATTTTGCATTTTTGAAATTCTTGGTATTATTATTGGATTTGTGTCAAGATCTATTTGGAATGGGGGTTTTTCCCCTCTTTTATCTCTTGCCTCTGAGTCTTTGGAACAGCCTTCCTTGGTTGTTAAACTCTAGCATTGTTGGACTACAATATCCAGAAGGGTCACCTCGTGTGATCAGTGAAATAAAAAAAATGCCCAAAGCAACCATTTTGAAAAAAGGCTACAGCAGGGGTATCAAACTTGATTTCACTGAGGGCCGCATCAGGGTTGTGTATGTCCTTGGGGGGGGGCATGGCCAGGGGGGGCATGGCCAGCATGATGTCACTTGTGTTTTGGAGTGCCTGTGGTAACCTGAGTGCTTTGCCAACAAAAACTAGCTCCCAAGCTTCTTTTTTGCCTCCTGCAACCCTCTGCCAGTGAAAATTGAGCTCAGGAGAACCACAGGTCGCCCTTGCAAGCTCCGTTTTCACTGGCAGAAGTACCACGGGCCAGTCCTCTATTTACAGGGCGGCCCCATGGTCCAGATATAAGCACCCTGTGGGCTGGATTTGGCCCCAGGGCCTTCAGTTTGACACCCTTCGTCTAGAGGGTCTGGTCCAGAGGTGGTATTCAAGCAGGTTCTGACCAGTTCTGGAGAACCGGTAGCTGAAATTTTAAGTAGTTTGGAGAACCATCCAATCCCATCTCTGACCAGCCCCGCCCTCATCTATTTTCTGCCTTCTGAGTCCCATCTGATTGGCTGGGTCTTCTTTGGTTGCCCTGCACAGGAGAATGGAGCTGGAAAGCAGGTTAGTGGGGTGGGATATTGCAATAACCTTCCCCTGGAGTGGGGAGGGAATGGAGATTTTACATTATCCTTGCCCTGCCATGCCCACCAAGCCACGCCCACAGAACCGGTAGTAAAAAAAATTGAATTCCACCATTGATTTGGTCTCTGAAAGGTGATAAATATCACAAAGATATCATCACATTATTGCTGCCCCAGTTAATAACCTGACCATGTTCTGCTTTGCAAGACCCCTTCCTTTCCTTTGCAAAATGCAAATGAATTGTACATGCTTCAAACTTTACGCCCTGCGTACCATCCTGTGGTTTTTGACTTTCTTCAATGGATACCCGACTCTTCTTCCATTCACAAATCTAATAAAGTAAAAGGAGTTTCATTAAACCCTTTTAGCAAATGCTAGATCAAAGTTCTGACCTCAGCTTTTACAGTTATAACAATGTTGTCAACAATAGCCATTGTAGCTATTGTCACACAGTTATTATTAAGGTTTGTTGCATCGTCAGCCAGATGTTCAGGCTGGATGTAGACTTCCTAGCCCCCGACTGAATCCTCCTGAAGGACCTGGGATAAGCATGTTGATGCTGGATGATGTTATAGATATCGTGACAGGATGTAAGCTGTAGCAAGCAAAGTTGCTTTTTGCAATTGACCAGTATTGATTTTGTCAATGTCAATAGTGTTCCTGTGGTGCTCCAGATGTTTTGGGATTGCATCCAAGGCTCCCATTACTACAGACAGTCCTTGACTTAGGACCACAATTGAGCCCAAAATTTCTGTTGCTAAACATTTGTTAAGTGAATTTTACTCCACTTTACAACCCTCAGTTGTTAAGTGAATCGCTGCAGTGGTTAAGTTAGTGACATGGTTGTTAAAGTGAATCTGACTTCCCCATTAACTTTGTTTGTCAGAAGGTCGAAAAAGAGAACCACACATGATCCCAGGACACTGCAACCATAAATATGAGTCACTTGCCAAGAACCAGAATTTTGCTCACATGACCATGGAGATGTTGCAATGGTCATAAGTTTGAAAAATGGTCATAATTCACTTGTTTGCAGTGGTATTGTAACTTTGAACAGTCACTAAAGGAATTTCATGGACTACCTGTATCGATACTGTCTTTGTTTTTTTATATGACAGCTGTACTTCTTCTATTTGTTATTGTCCCCAGTTGTTTCATTTCTGTTTCGCTGTCTCCAGATATTGCCACATCCACTATCCAGGCTTTTTCTTTTCTTACTGGCAATTGTGAAATCTGGATTGCTTGTTTATTTGAATTCTAAAGTCCCAGAGCAATTTACCTTCTTCATTTTCTATGACTTTCTCTATTTTATGGTTCCACCAGTTCTTGTCTGCAGGCAAATGATATTTCTTGCAGATTTTCCAATGTACCACTGTTGCTACTTTCATCATGCCATTCATAATCAGTTTGGGCGATCTTGTGACAACAACAGCTTATTATTGTTAGAACTTTCTTGTTCTGTGAAGCTGCTTAATTGGTTTTCCATGTTTGGGGTCTTTTGTTTTTGTTTTGTTTTTTGTTGCAGAATGTGGCTGGATCGCTAGCGAGAGCAAAGCTGATTGTAATCTCATCTTTTCCATAGTGGGATTTCTCATCTATGCTTAGTGCAAGTTTTCTTCTTCTATTCGGGCATGTCTGCTTAAATACTTCTATTCATTCCTCTCCTGAGGAAGACAACACATCACTCTTTTGTTCCAGATAATATGGAACCCAGTTCCATTTGCAACCTATAAATACACTGAACAGTATATATGGCAAACTGGAAACAGATTTTAATTTCATTCCTAAGAGAAAACATTTAGTAGATTACAAACCTTAGCTTTCAAAGTAAATGCATGAAAGAATAAATAATTTTTAACCCAATGGGTTTGTTTATTTGTACAGGTAATCCTTGACTTACAACAGTTCTTTAGTGACCATTCAAAGTTACAATGGCGCTGAAAAAAGTGACATAGGATGTTTTTCACACTTACAATCCTTACAGCATTCATGTGATCAAAATTTGGATGCTTGGCAACCAATTCATATTTATGACAGTTGTAGTGCCTCAAGGAGCCTTCGTGAGTTTTTTTGACAAGCACAGTCAATGGGGAAGCCAGGTTCACTTAACAAACCTATTACTAACTTAACAAGTGCAATGACTCACATAACAACTGTAGCAAGAATGGTAGTAAGAGGAGCCGTGATGGTGAAGTTTCATTTGTGTAAGCAGGTGCCCACCACTTGTACAAATGAAGCTGTACACACTTGTGTGTACCTGCCTTTCACCCAGAACCGTCCCTTCTCCCCTGCCGGGCCATCAAGATGGACAGGTTAGTGACCACCGTGTTAACACCTGTTGCAAAATTGGTAGGAAAACCATGTCTAGTCATATGGTGACTTTATTACGACCATTACAACTGTTCAGCTAGTCCTTGACTTAAATTAGGATAACAGAGTTGGAAGGGACCTTTGAGGTCTTCTAGTCCAACCCCCTGCCCAAGCAGGAAATCCTACACCCCTTCAGCAGGGGTGGGATTCAAAAACCCCAGCAACCAGTTCGCTGCACAGTTGATGGGTAGGTGTGGCCATGGTGGGGGGGGCCTACTGGAACTTTCTGTTTCCAGCTTCCGGTGGGTCTCCAGAGCCCTGAAGAGGCTGTTTTTGCTCTCCCAAGGGTCCGGAGGCTTTCCCTGGGCCTCTGGGAGGGAGAAAACATCCTTCCCGGCCTCTGGAGGCCATCCAGAAGCTGGAAACAGGCCCATTTCCAGAATTCTGGAAGGCCCATTTTCCCCCTCTCAGAGCCTCTGCACAGACCCTGTACTTACCTCCATCAAAAATGGGCAACATGGAAACTCCTGGGAGGGGAGGGGTGGGCGAGCCCAGCCAGTCAGTTGAAATACTGGTTCAACGAACCAAATGTAACTTTAATATCTGGTTCATGCGAACCGGTAGAATCCCACCCCTGCACCTCAGACAAATGGTTATCCAACATCTTTTTAAAAACTTCCAGTGTTGGAGCATTCACAACTCCTGGAGGCAAGTTGTTCCACTGGTTAATTGTTCTCACTGTCAGGAAATTTCTCCTTAGTTCTGGGTTGCTTCTCTGCTGGATTAGTTTCCACCCATTGCTTCTTGTCCTGCCCTCAGGTGCTTTGGAGAATAGCTTGATTCCCTCTTCTTTGGGCAGCCCCTCAGATATTGGAGCAATGCTATCATGTCTCCCCTAGCCCTTCTTTTCATTAGCCTAGAAATACCCAGTTCCTGCAACCGTTGTTTTGGCTTCCTTAGGTGGCTTAACAAGACTTAAGATGTTAAGTCAGTAACACAACTGTTCAGACAACCTGGCTTTCCTATCGACTTTGTTTGTCAGAAAGTCACAAAAATGCTGATGACATGAAGGCAACCTTAATAAATACGAGTCAGTTGCACAGCCTCCAAATTTTGATCATGTGACACTGGGGATGCTGCAACGGCCGTTAAGTATGAAAAAGAGTTGTAAGTTAAGTCACTTTTTCTGTGCCATTGTAACTTTGAACGTTCACTAAACAAATGGTTGTAAATCGAGGGCTATCTGTAATGGCCGCTTACAGTTGTAAGTCAAGGACTAATTGCAGCCAGAAGTTGAAAGTCTAAAAGTTTATCAGCTCTTCCTACAGATAACTGAAAAAAAGTGGGAGATGTCATAAAAGAAAAACATGATGAATAGCCTGAGCGTTTTCTAAGAATTATCCTTGATTTTGACTTACTTAGATAACGGATGACATCTTATCTGCCTGGCTGGAGAAGCTCAGTGGTGGAATTTGCTGAGACAGGATGGGATATTGGATTAGATAAAGTCAGGAAGGATAAAGCAATCGAAGGCCAGGAAGGGAAAATCCATTTGAAGTCCAGCCTTAAAATGGATGTTCATTACAAATACATTAATTTGGAACTCTAAGAAGAAATATTTCTGTTTGTGATCCTCTATTTGTTTGCATGGTGAGTTGGGGACTATTTGCAAATAAACAACCAAGATGCCCAGTTTTTATACAGTTTGAACTACAAGCTGTTGCACTCAGAAAGCCATCTAAATAACCAGCACTGTGACCTGTTTAAAGAAGACTTAAAACAATAATGAGAAACTGATTTGAAACCAGTTGCTTTCAGAATTCAGATTGAGTTTTTAAAACTGAAGGATTTTAAGTGGGGTATTTTGAAGTTTGTTTCTATAATTTGAGAGCCAATTTGGTGTACTGACTTAGAAATACAACTACAATCACTCCATGCATACATGGAAAAATATGACTGCCTTCTCCCTAATTACTTGTATAAGGACCATTTTCTATATTATTTATGTTGTATTGTACTTTTGTTATAGATAGCACCAGCAGGAGCAAAATCAATTTTGTTATATATATGTACAATGACAATAAAGATTATTATTATTATTGATTAATTATTAAACCGGGAGCTGTGAATTGTAGCTGCTGGCTTAGAAACCAGGAGGTTTGAATTGCTGTAGGTGTGAAAGCCAGCTGGGTGACTTTGGGCCAATCACCAGGAGGTAGTGAATTCAAATTCTGCTTTAGGAATGAAAGCTGGCTTGGTGACTTTGGGCCAGTCCTTGTTTCCCAGCCCAGACCACCTCAAAAAGTTCTTGTTATGAGGAAAGTACAAGGAGGATGGAGTATTAGATATGCTTGCCAACTTGAATTACTTATAAAATAATAAAAGCAGGATAAAATGAATATTTAAAAAAAGAAATCAAGATTGTTGCGGATTAAATTCAAATTAATAAAGTCATTATCTCATAAGCATTTGGTTGCCTGCTGTAAGATTGATTGACTGACTGGAAAGAGATTCAACATAGGGAGGAAAGAAACTTCCAGAATGTTCATTAGACAAGAACATGCATTAAAAATTCGTTAGATTTTGTATTTCTTCAGCAAGGGGTTTCCACAGGGTACTAAAGAAAGTAAAAATTGCAGCAGTGGCAAAATGATCGAAGCCTCTTTTTTGATATTTGCCACAAAAAGAGTGAAGCTTCAGCCATGTAGTTAAGGCCACCGTCTTGACTTTTTTGCCTGCCCTGGACATAGCTGTCCTTTTCTTCACCCAAGCATGTATTTCACAGTTGTAGGTGATTGGTGGAGAGTGCGGGCTCCTGCATTATAATTGGTTGATGGATATAAAAGGGGAGTTTCCCTTTTTCCTCCCTGCCTTTTTCTTCTTCATGTACTCTGTATGCTCCATGGTTTACCTCATGATGTTAAGTGTTTCTGATTGTTTTGTCTGCTATAAATATAGGTGTTATATGTATTTATTTATATAAAATTATTACAAGTTCATGTCAGAATCTCTGACTTCCTTTGGACATTTGCTGTGCAATTTCCCTGATATACTTTAGTCTTAAGAATGATATTAAAGTTTTGGATGTTGGTTTTAGATGCAGTTAAAATATGCTTTGTTTTTCTTTCTTTTGTGGCAAAGCAAATATTTATTTATGACTTACAAAAGTCTTTTATGTAGATCTTGGGGAAAAATCCAAATCTTTATCCGAGATGATATGAAAATTCCTGCCTTGGATGGGACTTAAGTCTAGAAGACTTACATTTAAAACAAAATAAAGATATGATCTGTGTTAATTAATTAATTTTTACTGTTTATAACTTATAAATTACCCATAGTCATAAAGGAGATGGGTGTCATACAACTGTAATACAAAAATACAGATAGTCCTCGACTTATGACCACAATTTAGCCCCAAATTTCTGTTGCTAAGCAAGTGAGTTTTGCCCCATTTTACAACCTTTCATGCCACCTTTGTTAAGTGAATCACTGCTGTTGTTAAGTTAGTAACACTGTTGTTAAATGAATCTGGCTTACCTATTGACTTTGCTTATCAGAAGGTTGCAAAAGGGGATCACATCTCCACAGAACATTGTAACTGCCATAAATATGAATCATTTGCCAAGCATCTGAATTTTGATCACGTGGCCATGGGGATGCTGCAGAGGTGATAATTGTGAAAAACAGTCGTAAGTCATTTTTTTCAGTGCCCATTGTAACTCTGAATAGTCACTAAATGAACTGTTATAAGTCGAGGACTACTTGCAAATAGATGATAGATGGATGGATGGATGGATGGATGGATAGATAGATAGATAGATAGATAGATAGATAGATAGATAGATAGATAGATAGGGCTCCTTCCAATCCTATGATGCGACGTGGTTGCTGCAGATAACTCTAACCATTTAACAATAACCAGTTTTATTGCCTGCCTCTGATGACAAATGTTGGGTTTGCTCCTACAGTCTCCATTGAAGAAATCCAGGATGTCAGGCCAGGCCATAAGACCGAAGGGATGGAAAAATATGCTAAGGATGTCCCTGAAGTTCGTTGCTTCTCTATCATCTTCAAAGATCAGAAGAAAAACTTGGATCTCATTGCTGGCTCTGAAATGGAAGCAAATCACTGGGTGTTTGGCCTGGGAAAAATCATTGCAAAAAGCAATTCAATGAGCCAGAGGCAGAAATTACAACAGTATCCTTTTCTTTTTTAAGTCTGTACATTTGAGAAGAATTTCCAGATGTGAGGGATGAGCTATCTTGTGTTTTATACTTTATGCTAACTTTCTTCAAAATAATATGGGACTTCTTTCTGGAGCTAAATTCTCTATTTTTCAATCTTGGCAACTTTAAGATGTGTGGACTTCAACTCCCAGAATCCCCTAGCCTGAATGGTCCTTGCAAAGAATTCTGGGAGTTCAAGTGCACACTTTATAAAGTTGCTAGTTTGAAAAACACTGCCTTTCTCAGTAGTGGCAACTAGATGGACAGACTTCAACTCCCAGAATTCTCAGCAAGGGCCATTCTGCCTGCAGGATTCTGGCTCTTACTCTCAATGGGTAGAGTAAGATGGAAAATCCCAGGTTTAATGCAAGCCAACAGAACAGGTGTAGAGTCAAATAGTCACGTGATCTTCTGTCCAGCAAAGCCAGTGGGGAAGCCTGATTCACTTAACAACCATGTTGCTAACTTAACAACTGGAGTGATTCACTTAACTCAGAGTTCTCCAAACTTGGCAACTTTAAGTCTTGTGGATTTCAACTCCCAGAATTCTCCAGCCAGCAGAGCTTTCTGGGAGTTGAAGTCCACATGTCTTAAAGTTGCCAAGTTTGGGGAGTCTTGACTTAACTTGTGGCAAAAAAGGTTGTAAAATGCTCGCTGCAAAACTCACTTGCTGTCTTCCTGAGCAATGAAAAGGGTTCGATTGTAAATCGAGGACTACCTGTAAGCAAAAACCTTTTTGAGCAAGTGGCACTTGCTCAAACTGTAATTTGGCAACTTAGCTTCTAATTAAGCCCATTTTGAGGGGGGGGGGAATACCCTGTAATGCCTTCCCAAGACTTGCCAAATTACAGTGAAGATTGTCTAAATTTACCTTCTCTTTGACCAAGCTTGCCACATTGCCATTTAGCCTCATTCAGGTCTGTTGAAGCCCATAATTTCCGAACTAAGTCTTGACCAAGGTTACTATGACTATATTTATCTCCTGGCCAAAGTTTTCTCCAAAGTTATAATTACCAGAATTATATTTAACGGTGTGTTTGTTTAGGGGAGAGTGGAGGAGCTTGTGGAACACAAGAATTTGTTCTACACACTTTGATGAAATGATGGAATTTGAAATTATCTGGATTGCACCAGGTCGGGAAAAGTCGATCCACAATACAGATAGTCTTCGACTTATGACCACAATTGAGGCCAACTTTTTTGTTGCTAAGGGAGACATTTGTGAGGTAAATTTTGCTGCATTTTATGAGGTTTTTTGGTCCAGTTTTGAAGGGAAAAGCTGCAGTTGTTTAAGCTAGCAACACAGTTGTGAAGTGAATCTGGCTTTCCCATTGTCTTTACAGGTCATCCTCCACTTAGAACAGTTCACTTAGTGACCATTCAAAGTTACAACAACACTGAAAAAAATTAATTTATGACCATTTTTCACCCTTACGGCCAGGGTCATCCCCAGGGTCATGGGATTTACATTCAGGTGCTTAACAACTGACTCACATTTATGATGGTTGCAGTGTCCCAGGGACATATGATCCCCTTTTGCGATCTTCTGACAAGCAAAGTCAATGGGAAAAACCAGATTCACTTAACAACCTTATTCCTAACTTAACAACTTTGGCAAGTAAAATTGGGCAAAACCCACTTAACAACATTCTCCTATAGCAACGTAAATGTTGGGCTCAATTGTGGTTATTGAGGACTACCTGTACTTGTCAGAAGGTTGCAAAAGGTGATCACATGACTATGTGGTCGTAAGTCAAGGATCACCTGTTAACAGAGTTGTAGGGGATCTTGGAGGTCTTCTAATCCAACCTCCCATTCTGAACAAATAGTCTACATACCAGTTCTGTTTGCTTACATTAAACCTGTTATTTCCCAACATATATCCCCAGAAAATGATACATGACACATGGCTCCAGAACTGTGATGACCTGGAGCATGGCAATAAAGCAACAAAGTCACAAAAGTAGATAAATTCCCTTTAATTCCTCCAACTTGGCTCTCAATGTCCAGCTATCATCGGCTGGAGAAAAAAATGATCCCCAAGAGCAGTTTTTAACGGGAAGAAATTCAGTCCAAACCCAAAGTACGTCTAAATTATAAATAAAAACCAAGACAAACCACGCTGCAGCAATTAACAAGACAGGGCAGGATAAGGAATTGCAGACTTCCAAAAGATAATGACACACACACAGGTAGGAGGACACCAGAACCCAGATAAGATGTGACAAACATAATGCACACTTTGTTTCCATCTAGGTGCTGTGTGTAAAAGCCCTTCTTATGTCCTGTTCTCCTAGCTGCAACCAGTGAAAGGGATCAGGGCCTTTTTCTCTCCCGTAAGCCACATTGCTCCCTTCTCCATTCCTCCCTGTGTGACCTAGGATGAAGAGGGGGTGGGACTGGGTCTTCCTCTGAATGCCCAGCCGGACTATGCCCTTCCCCAGTTTCTTCCACAGCCACTGGAGCCATGCTCCCACTCCCTGTCAGCTGTTCGACCTCCCCCTTGGAATCAGATTCCAACAGGGGCATGATAAGAACATTGCAAGAGTCATAAATATGAGTCAGTTGCCAAGTGTCTGAATTTCGATAACCTGACCATGGGGATGCTGTAACCATCATTAAATATGACAAATGGTCATCGGTCTTCCTTTTTTTCAGTTCTGTTGTAACTTCAAATGATCACTTCAAATGGTAAACAAACAGTTGTAAGTTGAGGACTCCCTGTAGACCAAATCTGAAATACATAATAGAGGCATGCTGTGATGTCATTTCAGAGGTTTATATTTGGGCTGTAAAAATAATCAGATATCTAAGTAGAAAATATCAATAACACCCTGGTTAATCAATAATGTCAGTAACACCCAGGTTGTGTGAAACTTGGCAAGAGCTGCTTCTGTACATGCAGTGTGGTGCCCAGAAGTGGTTATATCAATGGATGTACAATGCCCCACTTCTAGTTTTTACTGATGCCAGAGTTTCCCAATTTTAGCAAATTTGAAACTCCCAGAATTCCCTAGCCAGCATAGGTGGCTTCAGATGGGCAACTGAAGTAGGCTGAAGTAAGATAAAGTCTCATGTGAAAATTGTTTTAAAACTGGAACTTCACACACACATACTTCCACTTTCCTATTTCTGCAACATCCTAAATGTACACTAACATTGTCCTATCTGATATCTTCTTGTAACATCTGGTTTTTGCAAGGACTTATCTTTTTCCATAATTTATTTTATTTATTTTATTTGGTTTGTCAATTGCTTACATGATAATAGGTATAAGTAAAAACATAGTTACGAATACATGGATACATATAAGAAAAATAAAAGAAACAATAAGACAGGGACGGTAGGCACATTGGTGCGCTTATGCAGAACGCATCCTACAGACTCTTGGAAAAGGGGTGAGGGTCAGTAGTAAGAACAGTCTAGGTTACAGCTTTGAGGTTTGGGGAAGAAACCACAGAGTCAGGTAGAATATTCCAGACATATGACCACTCTGTTGCTGAGTTGTTCTTTCCTGCAATCAAGTTTGTGCGATTAACCTTTGAGTTTTGTATCTATTGTTTGCTCGTTTTTTTTGTGTTGTTATGGTTGAAGCTGAACTATTCATTGACAGGTAGGACTTTGCATGAACTGCCTGTATTATCTATACTTAATCGGACCGAAGGCAGCTAGTTCTAGGTTTTCTAGGCTAGAATTTCAAGTCTGGTACATAAAGACTTCTGCCACAAGTAGATGAGTGGAGCCACTCTTCTTGTGAACTATTTCTGGAACTTTCTCACCTGTCGCTAATATCCAGATACGTATGTGAGTTCCAGACTGATGAGCTGTATTTGAGTAATGGTCCAGCCAATGTTTTGTACATTTCTATTTAGTAGTGTGATATTACCAAGAAAAAGCTAGCATAGGATTAGGTTAACAACTCTTACTGGCCTTTTTTGGCTATGTAGTTACAGTGGCTCTAGCAACTTAGTTCATTAGCGATGAATATCCAAGATCCTTGACAGAGTTTGGATTCATCACCCACAAGGTCTTGACTATTTAGCCTGTATTTTATTTTCTCTGATTATTTTTTTTTTTGCCATATGTACGACAGCATTTATTTGTTAACGATTGAAGGTGCATTTGTTTGACCATTCTGATATATATGTCGAGGTCTTTTTGAAGGGTAGCATTATTGTTGGTGGTGGTTGAATAGCTTTACATTTGTCAACGAAGCTAATGCAGTTGTTCTTAATATGATCACAGAGGTCAATTTCATGTAGAGGTAATGAAAGAGAGTTGGTCCTAAAACACCTGCCTTGGGGGACACCAACTGTTGCCAGGTACCGAAATTTGATAGACGCTCCCATTTTGATCATTTGTTGTCTGTTTGAGAGGAATGCAGTTATGCAGAGTGTCCAGCGCTATCAATAGATGTTAGTTTTAGGAGTAGTTTGTCATGTCCACTGAATCAAAGGTTTTTGATCATTGAGGGTTTGAAGAATCCAAAGGTTTGACGACTTAGCTTCTAAATATTTAAATTTTAAATACTGGTTAACGTCTCCTTTCCCATGTAGATTCTTAATAAATCATTTCAAGCACTGGATCCATACTTGCCCTGCGGAAAGCGAGATAAAAACAAAGAAACAAGAATGACTTTTAAGGAACTCACAAAGTTTCATGAAGGATATCAACATTCAGATGGATGACAGCTATGGCCAGGCAAATCTTTGAGGTAACGAAAAGGTTTTTATTTATTTTTTGGTTTCTCTTTACTTTTGGACTCCTTTTTGACTTTAAATTTGGGGGGGAAAATAAGGTTGCTGGAAGTGTTTCTGACCAACCTCCTGACGTAATTACGCACACACTTATTTTAAAAACAAGTCTATTTTATTGCAACTTTGGGATTGTTTTCATTCCTCAGCCGTAATGAATTCTTTAAAACGGTCCCGAGATAGAGCACCCACGCTTGCTTTCCTGTGAAATCTGCCAATAACAGAAGTAGCCAAATGAACTAGAAAAAAAACTAAGTACATAGAAGCTTCAAGCCATGAATCTGAATTGAACGAACGGCTTTGCTTTCCTGAAATGTTACATCATCTTTGCCCGTCCTTTATACTTAATGGGAGGAGCAATTCTCCAAGTCAGTATGGATTCAAAATTTTTTTACTACCATTCTGTGGGCGTGCTTGGTGGGCAGGCAGGGGAAGGATACTTTAAAATATCTAGTCAGAGGTGCGTATTTGCCAGTTCTCAAATTTCCCCTATTGGTTCTCTAGAACTGGTCAGAACCTACTGAATACCACCTCTGCTCCCAAGCCTTACTCCTCGAGTCCCGCCCCTTGTTTCAGACTGCTCTTGCTTCTCGGCAGCTCTGCACACACGCACACGGGAACAGGCCTCCCCTGGTCCTCTGCCCTTGGCCTGCTGCCAGATTCTGGAGGTCTGGAGCAGCCACCCCCACTCCCAGATGGTCAAATCGGCCCCATTCTGCATTGGATGCAGGAAGCTCACCAGACTCCTGAATTGATCCACGGTCTTCGCCACTGTCTGATTCTGCTTGCGTCTGCACAGGTTGCACGGCGAACCACAATAGGAAAGTAGCAGGAAGGTAACGATGGCAGCGCTGCTTCCCTAGCTGACAGAGAGAGCCCGAAGCCGCCATACCTTTCCACCCATCGCCCATTGCCCATCCCGTCCCACACATTCTCAAATGCCCAGCAGCTCAAACACTGCAGCGGGTAACGGACATCAGGCAGAGGCGTGATTGCGAGGCTCAGCTTGGAGGAGGATGTGGTGCATGAGCTGTCGCCTTGCCTCCCTTTCCATGGATGGGTGGGCCGCGATCACTCGCTTCGGGTGGCCTCTCCCAGTGGATATTCGGGTTTGGGCTGGAGGGACTTGGGGAAGAAAGCCCAGCTTGGGTCGGCCCCAGCTTTTTGCTTGGCAGGGGGGGCGTGCCCCGCGGCTTACTTTCCCCTGGCTCTGCCAGCCTGCACGGCTCTGTGTGGCCCTGAGGGCTGAACAGAGGGTCCAACGGGGAGGCACTCACTGCCTGGGAGAGCTCCTTGCTGGGCAGGAGGGCTGCTATCAGCTGCGCTGGACACCAGCGGAACTCCTTGCACTCTGCCTAGCGCCAGGCAGGATGGCGCTGGTGCTTTCCTGGGGTGGCCCTCTGCGCTGTGGCCAGGAGAATTCACCTCGCCACATGGGGTTGGGCTGTCCTCTCGGCAGGGGAAGGCTTGTGTACCGTAGTGGTCATTTTAACTGAATGGGCTTTGCCTTTGAAGGCAAGGGAAAACGGCGAGGAAGTGCCTGAAGCTAGTGTCTACCGGGCTCCGGTTGCAGGGAAGGAGCCCTGGCTGGCTGCGCGTGGCTGTGCCAAACGCTGCAGCATTGCTCTAAACGCCTTGGCAGCAAGGGAGAAGGGAAAACAACGGTGGAGGAAGGTCTCCTGATACGAAGTACCCCACCAATGCCAAAGTCAACTCAGGCAGCACCATATCTGGGTGTGCAACAAAAGTACTTCCTAACGGCAAGCCCCCCTCCGCCATTCCCCCCCATTTTGCATGTTTAATATAGTCCTTAATTTGGGGGAGGGGCTTAATTTGATTTTATGCCGATAAAACATGCTGGGCCTTCCTAATGGTGGAGGCCATATTGTTGGAGAAACACAGTAGTAAATAATTGGACAGTGTTGAGAGAATTATTTCTTTAGCAGAGTGATGGTATGGGGGAAGAAACTGTCTTTGTGTCTAGTTGTTCTGGTGTGCAGGGCTCTGTAGCATTGTTTTGAGGGTAGGAGCTGAAACAGTTTATGTCTGGGATGTAAAGGGTCTGGAGTTATTTTCACAGCCTTCTTTTGGACTCGTGCAGTGTACAGGTCCTCGATTGAAGGCAGGTTGGTAGTAATTGTTTTTTCTGCAGTCCTAATTACCCTCTGGAGTCTGTGTCTCTCCTGTGGGTTGCAGAACCAAATCAGACAGTTATAGAGGTACAGATGACAGATTCAATCATTCCTCTGTATAGATAGTCCTCACTTAATGACAGGAAGAATGGGATAAAATTGTAATCTTGGCCCCAAACTGCTTTGCAAGCACCCCCAAAGCATGAGGGGTATGTGTGTCTCTCAACTGCAATGATTGCAAAATGTGTCTTGGATTTTGTCCCAAAGTTGCTTTTTCACAAGGCAGCTGGACTTTGAAGAAAAACCAAGAAGCTTCTTGGGTTCACCTTCAGTTCAGTTCTTCCGAACTGAAGAAGCTTCTGGGATGAGAAGCGAAATGTTTTCAAAGAAAAACAAAGGAAGTTACTTGTTGAAAAATCATATTTGGGACAACTGTGAGTGGGATAACGGAGAATCTCCATAGACTTGGGTTTGGTTTGTGTGGAAAAAGGAGGGGGGGGGGAAGAGAGTTTTAATTGCTAGTTCTATATTTAAGACTCTGGTTTCCCCCCCACAAAAGGAGAGTCCATACGGCCAGAAGAATGTGTGAATTTCTTATTTCAGCTTATCTCCATTGCCAGAGCGATGCTTCGAAGGCCAGCAAAGTTGACCGCTTTCCACTGATTGCCCTGTTTTGCATTGTCCAGCCCTGGTTTAGGTTGCGTCGTATAAAGAAGTCCTTTTATTTCTTCCCTCTCCATCCACAGCAATGTGACAAATCCCAGACCAACACCTTGGAAGATGAAGAGATAGAGGTGTTCTACAAGATATTGACAGAACGCAAGGAGATTGACAGAATCTTCTCAGAACATGCAGGGGAGAAGTCGGTTATGTCCCTGGAGCACCTGGTTCAATTCCTCCAACAGCAACAGCACGAGGAGGGGGATGGCCCTGATGTGGCCCTCTCTCTCATTGAGCAATATGAACCTAATGAAACAGGTAATTGGGGATACCTACAGGTGGGCATCCAGTCTTGGTCACCACACTATAAAAATAGATGTTGAGACTCTGGAAAGAGTGCAGAAAAGAGCAACCAGGATGGTGAAGGGACTGGGGACTAAAATATATGAAGAACCATTACAGGAACTGGGCTTGGCTAATCTAGTGAAGAGAAGGATCAGGGGAGACAGGATAGCAGTCTTCCAATACTTGGGGGGCTGCCTCAGAGAGGAGGGGGGGCGTGTTCTGACCAAGGCTTCCTGAGACCATAATTAAGCACAGACTTAGTTAAAACAACTCTTGTTTTATTGCAACGCTGGGAATTATTTTCATTCCCAGCCAGTAATGAGTCCCAAACAGTCCCTTCGAGATAAGCACCCACCTTTCTTTCCTTTGAATTGCTGCCAACAACTAGAGTGCCAAATGAATTATTAAAAAAAACCCACCAAAGTACAAAGTCCACGCAGAGCTTCAGGGTTTAATCCGAACAGAGCGAATGACTTTGCTTCCTGCAAAGGTTTCTGTACCTTTGCACTTCCTTTATATCTTATGAGAGAGGCAATCACCTCCAAGCCTCACTCCCAAGTTGCCTCTTTTGTCTCAGCTGCTCTTGCCTTCTAGCAGCTCACATGCATTGGGAACAGGCTCCCCACCTCTGCCTCACTGCTGCCAGACTCCAGAGGCAGCACCCCACTCCCAGATGGTCCTGGCCCCATTCTTGCATCATATGCAGGACCCTCGGCCGAGTCCTCGCCAGAATCCCTGACTAGTCCCTTTCTTCCCCACTATCTGATTCCACCGCCGTCTGCATCGGCTGCTGGTGAACCACAACAGAGGGTCAACCTATTTTCCCAAGCACCCAAAGGCCAGACAAGGAAACTGAAGAAGGAGAGATTCAATCCGAAAGTAAGGAGAAATTTTCTAACAGTGAGAACAATCAACCAATGGAACAGAAGTGGCCTGTCCTTGTGCCTGGTTGTTCTGTTGTGCAGTGCTCTATAGCATCGTTTTGAGGGTAGGAATTGAAACAGTTTATATCCAGGATGTGAGGGGTCTATAAATATTTTCATAGCATTTGCACCAAGACAAATTCCTTGTGTGTCTAATCACACTTGGCTAATAAATTATTCTATTCTATTCTATTACTTTATTATATTATTTTAAAGCACAGATAATATATTATTTGAATGCAGGGATATTTATGCAGTATTGCCTCAAGTGTATTGACTCTCTGATGTTTTAGATAACTTAAATCTTTTTTAAAAATACATCAATATTAACTATTTTTCTAAGATGTTAATGTTGATAAGCGTAAGGTTGCTAAAATTTTGCATTTAGAGCTGTGCAGCATTGATTAATAACTGCAAAATGTATTACATTATTTGTTATATAACAGAAGTTTCTGTCTTAAGCTTCTTAATATTAAATTCTTCATTATTTAGTTATTTGTATGAATAGATAGTCCTTGACTTACAACCGCAGGAGCTGTTGTTCAGTACAACTGTTAAGGGAGTTTTGTCTATTTTACGACCTTCATTGCCATAGTTGTTAAACAAATCTGGCTTCCCCATTGGTTCTGGTTGTCAGAAGGTCACCAAAGATAATCTTGGGAGACTGCACCTTCATAAATATAGTCAGTTGTCAAGCATCTGATTTTGATCACGTGGCCATAGAGATGCTGCAACAGTTGTATAGTGGATATATATAAATACACACACACACACACACACAATACTAGTTAACTTATAGTGGACTATAGAAGGAACAGATCAGATATCCAATGGCCAGTTTTAAGTTTTTGGGTGGTCCCATAAAAGAGGACCTGACCTGGGGTGCTCACATTGCAGCCCTGGTCAAAAGGGCCTAGCAGAGATTAGACTTCCTGAGACTTCTCAGAAAACAACAACTGAATGGAAAACTGCTGGTGACCTTCTACCGCTGCACCATAGAGAGCATCTTAACTTATTGCATCTCTGTATGGTTTGCCAATTGCACAGGGGCAGATAGGAAAGCACTCCAGAGGGTTAATGCCTAGAAGATCACGAGTTGCCCTTTCCCCTCTTTGGAAGAGCTTTATAGCTCCTGCTGCCTTAAGAAAGTTCAAAACATTCTCAAAGATCCATCTCATCCTGGGAACCCTTTTTTTTGAACTATTACCATCTGACATACGGTACAGAATAATAAAATCAGGCACAAATAGGCTAAAAAACAGCTTCAATCCCAGGACAGTAGCTCTGTTGGATTCTACTGTATAGTGCAGTGTTGGTGCGTTATCAGGGGTTTTCAATTCTATGTGTGGAGGGTGAAGGATGTGTGTTTGTTTTTATTTTCATGGTCATGATGTGCACTGAAGATGGTGTTTGATTTCATTGTACTAGGTGCAATGACAATAAAGTAAGCTAAAGTAAGTGTGAAAAACTATCCTGAGTCACTTTTTTCAGGGTCATTGTAACTTAAAATGGTCATTAAGCAACAGTTGAAGACTACTTATATTGGAAAAAAGGAAAAAAGGAAGTTAAACAACAATAGTCCGAGAACATTATTTTCTTTTTTTAATTCCAACTTTTTGCAGTTAAAAGACAGAAGTCCATGAGCAAAGATGGTTTCCAGATGTATTTGCTTTCTGCGGATGGGAATATTTTCAATAAAACTCACAGCCAAGTGTATCAGGATATGACCCAACCCCTTAGCCATTATTATATATCTTCTTCGCATAATACCTACCTCATGGAAGATCAGCTAAGAGGACCCAGCAGTACTGAAGCCTACATCCGGTACCAAACACTATTTAATAGATTTATTCCTTGCATTTCTTGCCTGCCTTTCATCTATCAACTTAACACACTATACTTAGGACTCTAATATTTGATATTTCTGATATCAGACATTAATTTGATATTGAGCTGGGGTGGCACAGTAGTTAGAATGCAGTACTGCAGGCTACTTTTGCTGAGTACTGGCTCCCAGCAGTTCGAGTCTCGTCAGCTCAGGGTTGACTCAGCCTTCCATCCTTCTGAGGTTGATAAAATGAGGGGAAATATTGTTGGGGCAATTGGGTGTCTCTGTAAACCACTTAGACAGGGTTGTATAGCATTGTGAAGTGGTATGTAAGTCTGATTGCCACTTGCTGTTGCTATTTCCATAGGATAATAGCCCTTTGAGGAAGATTGGGTAGAGATAGAGGGAGAGGGAGGGAGATAAACTCAGAGAGAGACAGAGACAGAAAGAAGAGGGAGGGGAGAGAAACAGAGAGAGGATGGAAAGAGAGAGACAGACAAAGAGAGAGAGAGAAAGAGACAGAGAGGAAGAAGAAGGAGGGAAGAGAGACAGAAAGAGAGAAACAGAGCAAGATCTACAGAGAGGGAGAGAGAGAGAGAAAGAGAGAAATGAGGATAGGGACAGAGAAAGATAGTCAGAGAGAGAGAGTCAAAGAAAAGGAGGTAGAGAAAGAGAGGGAGGGAGAAAGAGAAAGGGGGGGGAGAGAGAGAAACTAGACCAAACACAACCGCATAGAGCACAGTCAAAAAAAGGCATTGTGGTTTTAATGCTGTTTCCAGGATATTGCAAAAAACCTAACCCCAGAGATACTCTGCAAATCTAACCAATGAACTTTGTATCTGGAGGCCCAGATCCAACACCTTTACACTGATCACTGTCTACATATGTGACTAGTGGTAGAGTTGTAAGAGACCAGCTAATCGGTATATGGTTGCAGTCTGGAGACAACAAAGCCGAAAGTCTTATTTCTTTTAAAAGCGTCTCCTATATATCCTTCCTGTGACATGTATTAAATTCTGCACAGGGCAGCAGGATCAAGGCCCATGGCCCATCTATCAGATCCTCCCCATATCCAGTCTCAGTGCAAGATCATTCTTCGAAAAGAGTCTACAAATATTATAGCTGGAAATGCCCAAATTGCAGAATAGGTTCTTGGGGGAAGAGGGAGAATTGAAAACCCACATCCCAAATGGTTGTGATGTTGTCTCTTCCGCAGAGCTTTGATGAAAGGTTGCCGATGTGTGGAACTCGATTGTTGGGATGGCCCGAACTCTGAGCCAGTCATCTACCATGGTTACACATTTACATCCAAGATCCTCTTCAGTGATGCCATCAAAGCCATCAAGAATTATGCTTTCAAAGTAAGGGTAGATGGCTTCTCTCTTCTAAACCCGAGGAGATGCCAAGTTTCTAAAGATTTAAATGCAAAAAGTGATTAAAAGGGATTAAATATTTAAATATTAAATATGAAAAAGATAGACAGTTTGTTCCGCTCCTTAAGTTTCCTCTGCTGTTTATAAGTACACTGTGAGCTCATGCCCCAGAGACTTAATTCCTTGTGCGGCCAATCACCCTAACCCTATCCTTTTCCTACTCCTACTCCTATCAGCCATCGATCCATTCCATTCTATTCTATATTCCATTCCATATTCCATTCCATTCCTTATTTTCTATTTAGTTTTGTTCCATTCTGTTTCATTCCATATTCCACATTCTATATTTCATATTCCACTCTATTAAGGCAGGACTAGAATGCATAGTCTCCCTGTGATTGGCCCAAAGTCACCCAGCCAGCTTTCTTGCCAAAGGCAGGACTAGAATTCACCATCTCCTGGTTTCTAAACTAGTATCTTAATTAACTAGGCCAAACTAATTCTAAACCCTAAATAATTGAGAAAGGGTATTCTTTCTAAACCATCTGTACGAATTCTATAAATCAAAACCAATTATATAAATGGTGTAAATTACACCAGGGATCCTCAACCTCCTGGGGCCATGCGAGTGATTGGTCAGTATGTGCACAACGTGAGTTGCGTGCATGCCAGCCCAACACTCGCATGGCCCAACTCACCTCTCCCTCCCCACCCTAAGCCGGTCAGCCAATCTACAAAGGTTGGGGACTGCTGAATTACACCAATGATATAATTAGACAAATGATGTAAATTGGCACATATTAAATGGACAGAACAACATAAATTCACAAAAATGACGCCAATTTGGATTTAACAAACATTTGGATTTAGTGGCTACTATATGCTTTCAAATAATTAGTTAAATTGAAGTTTGCAGTACAGCTCAAATCAAGCGTGTGGCTTTCTTTACAAAAAACACACTTCAGGGAATTGCTGACAATTCTTATTCTCTTGACACAATGGGAAGGTGTTGAATAAGAGAAAAATGCCACACGCACAAACCCACCTTGTAATTATAAAACACACATTTTTTCCAGCTATGGAAACAACTCATTTATTTATTTATATCCTGCCTTTATTATTTTTACAAATAGCTGATATACCTCACACTCCTTTTCCTCCTATTTTCTTCACAATAACAATCTTGTGAAGTGAGTTGAGCTAACGGAGAACGGTGGGCCCAAAGTCACCCAGTTGGCTTTTATAACTAAGGTGGGGCTAGAACTCACCATCTCCTAGTGATTGGCTCAAAGCCGCCCACTTAGCATTCATGTCTAAGTTGGGACTTGAACTCATGGTCTCCTACTTTCTTGCCTGTGCCTTAAGCATTAGGCCAAGCAGACTCTTAAGCTATAGGGTGACACAGCACATTCAGCACAGCAACAATTATAAGGGTCAAATCTTTTTCAAATGTCTAACTCAAAAGTTTTAATGATTTCACTCTCAGAGATATCATGTGGCACAGTGTTTAGAGTGCAATACTGCAAGCTACTTTTGCTGCAGCCAACTGCTTACAATTTGGCAGTTTAAATCCCACCAGGCTCCAGGTTGACTCAGCCTTCCATCCTTCTGAGATGGGTAGTTGGTAAAATGTGGGTTGGTAAAATGGGGACCCAGATTGTTGGGGGCAACAGGCTGACTCTGTAAACCATTTAGAGAGGGCTGTAAAAGCACTGTGAAGCGGTATAGACGTCTAAGCGTTATTGCTATCTAAACTTGGTAGCGCAGTGGTTAGAGTGCAGTACTGCAGGCTACTTCTGCTGACTGCCGCTGCCTGCAATTTGGCAGTTTGAATCTCACCAGGCTCAAGGTGGACTCAGCCTTCCATCCTTCCATGGTTGGTAAAATGAGGATCCAGATTGTTGGGGGCAACAGGCTGACTCTGTAAACAGCTTAGAGACAGCTGGAAAACACTGTGAAGCGGTATATAAGTCTAAGTGCTATTGCGATGAGATTCCACCCCATTTATTATTATTATCATGGTCCATAGCACAGTCAGCCAGATGTTCAGACTGGATTCGGCATTTTTGCCAGCCTATCGAATGCTTCCCAAGAACCTGGGTTAGGCAGATGTGAATGTTTGATGGTTGTAAGCTATTCAATTGTAAACTGAAGGTGCTTTTTTCAGGAGGCAACTGGACTTTCTTGTTTTTTCTTTAAAGGTGTTTTGTTTCTCCTCCAAGAAGCTTCTTTAGCTTTGGCTGGATGATGTGGAATGGAAGGACTTATGTTTCTCTTCAAACCCTTTCATTCCCCACCATCCGGTCAGCTGAAGAAGTTCCTCAGAGGAGAAGCGAAACATCTTCAAAGAAATAACAAGAAAGTCCAGTGGCGTCCTGAAAAAAGCACCTTTGGGACAACCATGACCTGGAAGACTGAGAATCTTTACAGGCTTTTATTCCATGTAAAGCTGCCTTTTGCAATTGACCAATGCTTGTTTCTTTTCCATGCAGATCTCTCCGTATCCTGTCATTATATCTCTGGAAAATCACTGCAGCATTGACCAGCAGGAAACGATGGCACGCCACCTCCACTCCATTTTGAAGGACACCTTGCTGGTGGCACCAATTGATTCCAAAGGAATCAAATTGCCTTCCCCAGAGGTGAGCTTTGCATGACTTTGATGGGCTTGTATTCACAGAGGGATAGAATCAAGATCATGTGAAGTGTTAATACCACATTATAAGGCCCTGGTAAAGCCATACTTGGAATATCGCATCCAGTTTTGGTCGTCAAGATGTAAAAAAAGATGCTGAGACTCTAGAAAGAGTGCAGAGAAGAGCAACCAAGAGGATTAGGGCAGGGATCAGCCCAATCCTTGGGGTGCATGGACTAGCATAAGTCTGTGGCATGCCAACAACTGGATCACACAAACAAGTAAAGCCGTGGGATGCAGGCAGTATACAAGACCACACTCCCTTTGGAAAAACCAATCTCCACAGAACTAGTCACTGGCGACCAAAAGGAGACTGGAGGCTAAAACATGTGCAAAATGATTGTTGGAATTGGATGTATCTGGTTCATTAGTAGGACCAGGGTGACATAATAGCAGTGTTCCAATATTTGAGGAGCTGCCACAAAGAAGAGGGAGTTAAACTATACTCCAAAGCACCTGAAGGCAGGAGAAGAAGCAATGGGTGGAAACTAATCAAGGAGAGAAGCAAGCTAGAACTAAGGAGAAACTTTCTGACAGTGAGAAAAAATTAACCAGGGGAACAACTTGCTTCCAGAAGTTATGGGTGCTCCAACATTGGAAGTTTTTAAGAGATTGGACAATCATTTGTCTGAAATGGTATATAGGGTTTCCTACCAGAGCAGAGGGGTTGGACTAGAAGATCTTCCAACTCTGCTATTCTATTATTATGGTTGATTGCATAGTCAGCCAGAAGTTTACACTAACTTTATTACAGGTAATCCACTATTTAAAATCCCAATTGGGACCGGAATTTCTGTTACTAAGCAAGAGGGTTGTTAAATGAGTCATATCTGATTTTACAACCTTTCCTGTCGTGGTTGTTAAGCGAATCATTGCAGTGGTTAAGTGAATCATGCAGTTGTTAAAAGTAAATCCAGATTTCCCCCATTGTCAGAAGCCAGCTGGGAAGGTTGCAAACGGTGATCATATAACCCACACTTCAACCCATGAATTTTTTTATCACATGACCATGGGGATTTTATAGTTGTCATAAGTGCAAGGACCTGTCATAATAGCACCTTTTAAAATGATGTTATAACATTATAACAATCACTAAATGAATGGTTATAAGTCAAAGACTGAACAAAATTAGTATTGATCTATATAAGTTTGGTTTCCTAATCAAACTTCATAATAATCTGACATTATTTCCTGTCTACCTCAAAGGTCTGACATTATTATTTCTTTTAAAGAAAAGTTAAAAGTGATTCTTGACTTACAACCATTCATTTAATAACCATTCAAAGTTACAACAGCTATGAAAAATAAAGATTTATGATGCTAATTCACACTTAGAACCATAGTCACATGACTCAGGTTGGCAACTTAACCACGTTACTCACTTAACAACTGTAGTGATTCATTTAACAACTGTGGCGAGAAAGGTCATAAAATGTGGCAAAACTTAGCAACTGTCTTGCTTAACAGCAGAAGTTTTGGTTTCAGTTTTGGTAATTTGTCAACTAAAAAATACTTCTTTGGTCTTTTTAGTTGCCAGCAGAAAGGGAGGGGGGAAAGCAATGCATTCCTCAAATGCTTCAGATAATTGCTAGGCAGCTGAAGCTGTTGGCAGGCAAGATTATTACTGGAGAGCACGATTGATGATTCTTGGCTATGGATGTGTCCATTGGAGAATATACATCCAAGGGGTGGGGGAAGACCAGGGTCAAGGGGGAAATGAATGATGCCTCTTAGTATCGGCTGCACCCAGCTAATGCTGACATGGTCACTCCTAAATAAAGAGAGCTGCAGCTAGAGACTTATGATTTGAATGGGGGTGGCTTTGTCGGAACCCTGACAGTCATAAGTTGAGGACCACCTGTATTTTTAAGTTGCTTCTGAAACTTCACAATATAAGAAGGTTGTATTGATCTTGGAGCTACTTCCATGATTGCAACACAAAAAGATCTCAATCTTTTGTGATTGATTGTAATGAAGATAGAATCAGAAAATTTTGTTGTTTACTTGTATAGTAAACTCAGGACCCAGACTGTTAGGGGCAATTGGCTGACTCTGTAAACTGCTTAGAGAGGGCTGTAAAGCACTGTGAAGTGATATATAAGTCTAAGTGCTAAGTGCTGGTGCTATATGTCTTCTAAAGTCCATTTCTCTTCTGCTATGTTTATAGTATTTGGTTAATACCTATGAAGTCAACTATTGTTCTGCTGGATGATTGCCCTGAATTGGTCACCTTATTTTCTTGACTCCATTATACAGGTAGTCCTCGACTTACAACAGTTCATTTCGTGACCATTTAAAGTTACAACAGCACTGAAAAAAGTGAACTTGGAGGACAGTTTTTCACACTTCTGACCACTGTAGCAATCAGAGTTATATGATCAAAGATGGAATTCTTTATTGGCCAAGTGTGATTGGACACACAACGAATTTGTCTTTGGTGCAGATGCTCTCAGTATACATAAAAGAAAAGATACAGATAGTCATAGGGTACAATAAGCAATCAAAACATACTAGGAAACAGTCAAAATCCAGATGCTTGGCAACTGACTCATATTTATGACAGTTGCAGTGTTCTCCGGATCACATGATTCCCTTTTGTGACCTTCTGTTGGGTAAAGTCAGTAGGGAAGCTGGAATCACTTAATAACCCTATGACTAACTTAACAACTTCAGTGATTCACTTACCCACTGTAGCAGGAAAGGTCATAAAATGGGGCACAACTCACATAAATACTGTCTCACTTAGCAACAGAAATTTTGAGCTCAATTGTGGTTGTAAATCAAGAGAACAACTTATAATCAGTTTGCATTTTTGTTATATCTCCTAGCAATTAAAAGGGAAAATTCTTGTGAAAGGGAAGAAGTTAACTCCAGAAACAGAAGAGGTTTCAGATGAAGATGAAGCAGCTGAAATGGAAGATGAGACTGTGAAAAGTGAGGTAGAAAAGAAGAAATTGGTAAGTGTCCAGGTACATGATCTACACAGGTAGTCCTTGACTTACAGCCATTCATTTAATGACTGAAATTACAACAGCACTGAAAAAAATGCCAGAAATCAGTATTGATTTTCGCTTTCTGCCAAAATTGCTCATTGGGTATAATGGCTTTGTTTAATGACTGCTGCAAAAAGTTCTAAAATTAAGTGTGGGCTTGTGAGGACCTTCTTAATGACTAACACAAATTATTACTATAATTCTGGGCTGAATTATGTTTGTAAACTGAGAACTACCTGTAAACCAGAAAAAAAGAGAGATATAGCTGGTTTAACAAGTTTCATTTGAAATGTGAAACCTTAGCAGGCCCAACTGGATGAATATGGCATCCAGTTTTGGTCACCACACTGCAAAAAAGATGTTAAGACTTTGGAAAAAGGGCAGAGAAGAGCAACTAAGATGATTAAAGGCCTGGAGACAAAAACATGAGGAACAGTTGCAGGATTTAGGTATGGTCAGTTTAGAGAAAAGAAGGATGTGGTGGTGGGTGACATGATAAGAATGTTCCAATATTTGAGGGGCTGCCACAGAGAGGAGAGGGGTCAACTTATTTTCCAAAACACCCAAAGGCAAGATCAGAAACAATGGGTGGAAACTAATCCAGGAGAGAAACAACCTGGAATTAAGGAGAAACTTCCTAATAGCAAGGACAATTAACTAGTGGAACATCTTCTCTTCAGAAGTTGTGGGTGCTTCATCACTGGAGATTTTTAAGAAATATTGGACAGTCACTTGTCTGAGATTGTACAGGGGCTGGACTAGAAGACCTTCAAGATCTCTTCCAGCTCTATTTTGATTTATTGATTCATGTGTAGCTGCTTTAGTGAGTTGGTCTTTGACCAGGCTGCTTTAAAGAGACATTTTGCATCTTGCAAACCAGTTTATCTTTAGACAGGCTTGTGATGTGGCTGGTTGACTATTTCTCTCTCATTCTCTGCTAGAGCAACAAGCTAAAGCTTGCCAAGGAGCTGTCAGACACTGTCATCTACTGTAAAAGTGTCCATTTTCAAGGATTTGCTGAATCACAGCCTCATGACGAGATGTGTTCTTTCAGCGAAGGCAAAATCCTTAAAGTGGCTCAGGAATCAGGTACACAGCATCATCTTAATGCTTTTGGCATTAGAATATAACTAGATATGCAGCATTCCTGATCCAATATTCATTTTAAATGGATTATTCTTAGTACAGGTAGTCCTCAACTTACAACTGGCTGTTTAGTAACTGTTTGGAGTTGTGATAGACCCCCCCCCCAAAAAAGAGAGACANACCCCCCCCCCCAAAAAAAGAGAGACAATTATGGCACAAATTGGAAATTCCAATGGTATCCCCGCCCCCAGTCATGTCACTGCATTTTGGGTACTTGGCAACCAGTCTACCTTTATTGCAATTTGTAGCTTCCCGCTGTGGCATGACCAAGTATTTCAATATTTTGTACACCTGGAAACAGGTGTTTAGTTTTGATTTCCGGCAACAAACACCCACTGTGGCCAATGGGTTCACTTAACAAGTATAGTGTTTGCTTTACGATTGCCACAATTTCCCTCCCTCCTTCCCTTCCTTCCTTTCCCATCCTCTCCTCCCCATCTCCCTCCCTTCCCCTCCCTCTCCCCTTCCTTCCCGTCCCCTTCCTCTTCTCCCTTTCCTTTTCTCTTGCCCTCTCCTTCCCCTTCCCTTCTCTTTCCTTCCTTACTTCCCTCCCTTCCCCTTCCTCTTCCCCCCTCCCACCTCTCCTCCTCTTCCTCCTGAACTAATAGCTATTGATCCATTGATTTGATCAAATAGGAGGGCTGTAGAAAACATTGAGGGTTAAGGAAGAAAATTTCCAATTGCCCTCCAAATAACCCCCTTTCTCCTGGGACCCACAATTTTGGCAGTCCTGAGTGGAGTTTGTAATCCTCTACAAATAAGCACTCCTGGGCAGGAAATAGCTTCAGATGTGGTCACAGCTCAGATAGCTGCATTTGGTATGCACCTGTTAAAAACCACCTTGTAGCTTTTGTGTCTGATGTCTTAAATTCCATAAATTATGGATTGTTTAGGAGCACAGTGGCTCAGCAGTTAAAGACACTGAGTTTCTCAGTTGGATAGCTGACAGGCTGGGTTTGAGACCCAAGCACCGCATGACAGGATGAATTCCCATTACTTGCCTCAGCTCCTCCCCACCTCTCCAGTTTGAAAGCATGCAAATGAGAGTAGATAAATAGGCACTACCTGGGTGGGAAGATAAGAGTGTTCTGTGTGCCTTTGGTTATAGCCATGCTGGCCACATGACCATGGAAATGTCTTCGGACAAGTCTGGCTCACTTAGTGAAGCCACAGAGAGGAGCACTGTGCCCAAAATTCAAACAGGGTCAGACAGGGGAAAAACCTGTACCTTATGGGTTGCTTGTCCAAATTCTTCCCTCTTTTCTGACCCAGATTGAACAGCTATATATGGGGTATCCTGAGAGAGGGAACATTAAAAAAAAGAATTTATGTATTATTTCTTATTTTTCATCCAGGTATTGACCTAATGCATTATAATGTCCAGCACCTAAGCAGGATCTATCCAGCAGGTTGGAGGACCGACTCGTCCAACTACAACCCGGTCGAGATGTGGAACATGGGTTGCCAGATAGGTAACTATATTGAGGATACATGTAAGCCCGTTCGGGTTGTTAAATTATTGGGCTGGATTCAGAAGCAGCCCTACCATTGCAATCAGTGGGACTTAAGCAGACATGCTCCTAAATTTTTGGTGGATCTATTTTAATCAAGTCAATAACATGGAATCAAACTGGCTGGCATAAGGAAGGGTGTCAACAGCATAAGTGGCAGCATAAACAGCATAAGATACATTGTTCAAAATAATGAAAACAGTTGCTTTGCAAGCTGCTTCATTTTTATACTTAAGTGTACACAGGTAATCCTCAACTTATGATCACAATTAGGACCAGAAGTTCCATCACTAAGCATAGTGGTCATTAAGTAAGACTCACCCAGTTCTATGACTTTTTTTTACCATGGTTGTCAAGTGAATCACACAAGCATTAAGCAAGTCAAGCTTCAATTTCAATGTTGGAAGCTGGCTGGGATTTATAATTCAGGGCCCAAATTGTAATTAAGTAACGGCAGGGACAGGGACAGTCATAAGTGTGAGGACCAGTTGTAAGTCACTCTTTTCAGCCCCATCATAACATCTCATGACAGTTGCAGCATCTAAGGGCAGTGTCATGACCATTTTCAGTTCCTTCCACCTTCCCACAAGCAAAGTCAGAGGAAAATAAGATTTGCACAACAAGCACTTAACAAAAACAGTTGCAGTGATTTACTTAATAACGGTGGCAACAAAGGTTCAGAATTGGGCACAACTCACATAACCACCATCTTGTTTGGGAAGGGAAATCCTGTCTCAATTGAGTTGTAAGTTGAGGACTACTTCTATTAGTGATCTTCTCTCTCACAAACTGTCCTTAAGGATGTAATAGTTGCTGATCCCAAAAGAGCCTTTTTCAAAAGGCAACGGGACTTTCTTGCTTTTTCCTTGAAGACATTTTGCATCTCATCCAAGAAGGTTCATCAGTTCAAATTGAATGGTGAATCTACTCAGAACTGAAGAAGCTCCTTGGATGAGAAGTGAAGTGACTTCAAGGAAAAACAAAGAAAGTCCAGTTGCCTTTTGAAAATAGCACTTTTGGGACAACCAGGACTTGGAAGACTGAGTATCTCCATCGACAACAGCTGCTAATGAACTCAGCTGGATAAAATATTATTGGAGAGGAGGAAGGGAGAGTAGGAGATGATGATTTTGATGATGATGAAGAAGATTATGATGAATAGCCAAAACCACTGACTTGTCTTTCTCTTACATTTTCTCCCAGTTGCTTTGAATTTCCAGTCCAGGTGTTCAGAAATGGATATACACCAAGGCCGATTCCAAGAAAACGGAGGCTGTGGCTATATCCTAAAGCCAGAATTTCTTCGGAACGAGCAGTCCAAATTCAATCCCAAATCCATCACAGAGGGGCCGTGGTACAGCCCTAAAAAATTCCAGGTTAAGGTAAGAGTGGAGAAAGAAAAATCCATTTTCATAAGCTCATGTTCTAGCACAGTTCTTCAGCATATTTGCCTGCTGGTAGGGCAACTTTTGCCTCCAATCTACAAAAGGCTTGCAAAGATGTTAAGAGTGCATAAAATTGTTCATCATCCAAAGATCTGATTTACATGTGAAACATCTTCTGGCCAAAGCAAAAGCCATTTATGAATGGGAAAGGGGATGTTTTTGAACTTTTTGGGAAGTACTCAAATGTGTAACCTTCTCTTGTTTTTCTGTTTCAAATCCTAATAGAAGATTATACAGTTTTGCTATTACAGTTAATAATTCATTCCTTGAGTTATGACCGTAATGGAGCCCCCTCCCTGTAGTCATAAGTCCTAATGGTTTTAAAACAGGGCCGGTCACAAGACCAACCCAAATTTTATGACATTTTGGTGTGGGTATTAAGGGATTGCTGCCATTATTAAGTGAACCCATGACATGGTTTGGCTGAAAACTAGAAGAAATTGTCACTTTTCAGCAAAACATGATCACATGATATTGAGTGCCCAAAGTGTGATCATATGACTACCAGGGAGGATAACCATCAGAACTTCGGATCCAGGTTGTAAGATCTTTTTCAGGCAAGTCATAACCTTGAAGAGTCATAAGTCAAGGAATATCTGTACATATTCGTCATATCTACATAATTCCGTTTCAAATTTTGTTTGGCGATTCCAGCTATCCCTAGATCTATATTAAAGCTTTCTTTTAACTGAGAATATGAAAACTGCAGGTAGTCCTTGACTTACGGTTACAATTGAGCCCAAAATTTTTGTTGCTAAGTGAGACACTTGTTAAGTGAGTTTTGCCTCATTTCTTGCCAAAGTGGTTGAAAATCTGGCTTCCCCATTGATTGTGCTTGATCAGAAGGTCGTAAAAGGGAATTCCCTGACCCTGGGACATTGCAGCCATCATAAATATGAGTCAGTTGCCAGGCGTCAAAATTTTGATCATGTGACCATCGAGATAATGTAATGGTGGTAAGTGTGAAAAATGGTCAAAAGCCACTGTTTTCAGTGTAGGGATTGCTTGGGCAGGGGGGTGGATTAGATGACCTACAAGGTCCCTTCCAACTCTGTTAATCTATTAATCAGTGCCATCGTAATGTTAAATGGCTCACTTAAATGAATGGTTGTAAGTTGAGTACTGAAAACAACATCCTTCTGTTGGGAAGATCCCAAGTTTCAAAGTCTGCTCTGAGTGCAAAACATACCACTTTACATTTAAAACCATTCCCAGTTTCAAAACAACTTTTGCACACTTGAGATGAGTCATGTTAAAGTCGAAATGAAAGATGATATTTTGTTTTGCATGCACTTATAGTATGGGGTATTTGGAGGTTACGATGGGCAAAGAATGGGCATCTCTGCATAGAATTTGAGCTCTTGCTTTTGACTTTCTTTTTCTTGCAGATTATCTCTGGCCAACAACTGCCAAAAGTTAACAAAAGCAAAAATTCCATTGTGGACCCGAGAGTGATTGTGGAGATCCACGGTGTTCAGCGGGACAACAGGAAGAACCAAACCAAAGTAATTGATAACAATGGTAAGAGGAATGTTTCTGGAGATCCTCAAATTATCCAGCTCAAGGTTGTACCAAAGGTGCTTTTTTAAAGAGGCAACTGGACTTTCTTTGTTTTTCCTTGAAGATGTTTCACTTCTCATCCAAGAAGCTTCTTCAGCTCTGACTGAATGGTGGAGGACGAAAGTGGCCTCAACAACTCTCAGAAAGAGTACTGATGACCAGATGACTGCAAGGAATATAAATCCTTCCATCCTCCACCATTCAGTCAGAGTGGTGATCATTCTGACTCATTCAGTCAGAGCTGAAGAAGCTCCTTGGATGAGAAGTGAAATATCTTCAAGGAAAAGCAGAAGTCCTGCTGCCTTTTGAAAAAGCATCTTTGGGTATGACCCTATCTGCTACCGGAAGTCCTAACTCATTCCTTCCTCACTACTAGGTTTACTGTAACACAGGGGCTGCTCTTGAAAACTATATAGAAATTGCAGTTGGTTGAAAACACAGCTTCCCACATGCTAGTGGGTAGGAGCTGTTCCAGCTTTATTACACTTGTATTGTGGGTGCTATATTAACTTCCAGTAGATTTCCATGTATAAATTAAAATGCTGGGTTTAACTTTCAAAGCCCTATGTACTCCTAGGTACTTTCTGGATTGCTTTTTCCCAAGTAGAACTGACCCTTACCTCAAATGAATATATTTAGTTTAGCGAAATGTCTTCAAGCAAACCCAAAGAAAATCCAGAGGCAACTGGACTTTCTTTTTTTTTTTCTTGAAGACATTTTGCTTCTCCTCTAAGAAACTTTTTCAGTTCTGACTGGATGGTGGAGGAAGGAAGTGGCTTCAACAACTCTCAGAGAGAGTGCTAATGACCAGATGATTGTAAGGAATATAAATCCTTCCATCCTCCACCATTCAATAAGAGCTGAAGAAGCTTCTTGGATGAGAAGTGAAACCAATTCAAGGAAAAATAAGAAAGTCCAGTTGCCTTTTGAAAAAGCACCTTTGGGACAATAGTAAGAGGGGAGAGACCAAGCAAGGAATCATAACTTAGGGAGTACAGATAGTCCTCGATTTATGACTGTAACCAAGCCCAGAATTATTGTCAGAAATCATGCTGGTCATTAAGCGATTCATCACTTAACTGGCCCAATTTTATGACTTTTTTGAGGCAGTCATTAAATGAATGCCACAGTCATTGAGCAAATGGGTGTTATTTTATCAGAAACTGGAAGTAAATATGGTGTCTCAGAAATAGTGTTGTAAATCATGGTCATGTGATCACAAGATGCTGGAAAAGATCATAAATGATCGTGGGGTGGGCTGGACATTCAGAAATTAAAAACTGGATTGTAAGTCCCATTTTCAGGCTCCGTTGTAACTTTGGATGATTGCTAAGGGGTTGCTCATAAGTCAAGACCGAACTATATTAATGCATCTAAGGTTAAAACTGGAAATTAATTGATTTCCATGTTTTATGTATTGCTAAATGCAGCATTCTAGCTTTCTGTTTATCTTTGTGCTCCAGTATTCCCATAACATGCTATCTTTCTTATTAAGTGGGTCATGGGAATGGGACCAAGGTGGCATTCAGCCGGTTCTGACCAGTTCTGGAGAATTGGTAATGGAAATTTTGAGTACTTTGAAGAACCAGCCGATACCACTTCTGATTGGCCCTGCCCCCATCTAGTCTGTGCCTCCCATTGAGTCCCAGCTGATTGGCTGGGTCTTCTTTGGTTGCCCTGCACAGGAGAACAGAGCTGGAAAGCAGGTTAGTGGGGTGGGGAGGGAATGGGGATTTTGCAGTAACTTTCCCCCAGGAGTGAGGACTGAATGGGGATTTTACAGTATCCTTCCCCTGCCATGTCCACCAAGCCAAGCCACACCCACCAAGACACAGTAATTGGTAGTAAAAAAAATTGAATCCCACCACTGGAATGGGGTGCTAGTTGGGTGTAAGAGCAGGGGATGGCTGGAGGGAGTATCGGTTGTGGAATTGCTTGGGAGAGCTCGTTTGTTCTAGTGGTTAAAGAGCCAAGCTAGAATTCAAATCCTGCCTTAAGACATGGAAGCCAACTGGAGCTTTGGCCCCATCACCAGGAGACAGGGAGTTCTAGTCCTTCCTTAGTCAGGAAAGCCAGCTGGGTGACTTTGGGTCAGTGTTATTCTATGTAATAAGTGCATAAATATATAAATAATAAATACAAATTATAAAAGTGGGATAAAATAAATGTATCCTTGGCTTTGCTTCACTTTTGCCCAGGTTTTAATCCAACCTGGAATGAAACATTTGAGTTTGAAATTGACGTACCGCAACTAGCCCTAGTCCGTTTTATGGTAGAAGATTTTGATGCCTCAACGAAAAATGATTTTATCGGGCAATTCACAGCTCCCTTCACAAGTCTGAAGCAAGGTAAGTCTTTTTTTTTTTTTTTTTANCTGAAGCAAGGTAATTTTTTTTTTTTTTTTTTACCTTTTTCAAGAATTTCATTTTTAATCAAGTTTATATGGGCATCCTATGTCACGGAAAATGACTCCGGGTGGCATATGGCAACCTGATAAAACAAAAAATATAAAGCAATTATTATCTAAAACCATTATATAATAATAATTAAAAATATTCATATTTATTTATTAACCAAATTTATATGCCTTTCTTACAAAAAATGAAAGTATGCAGCAAAACAATCAATACCTAAAACTGTTGTATAATAATGATTTAAAAGCCTTAATTAAAATCTCATTCACGGTTAAGAATTTTTTTTAATGAGCTAAGTTCAACACCACTATCAAATGCTAAGTAAAGCTGAAACCAAGATTTTTATTGTAATAACCAAAATTCAACAAAGTCTAAACAATTTATACATTACATATATTTTAATGTGCACTCTGCCCATTTACTAAAGATAGTCCTCAACTTATAACAGTTCATTTAGTGACGTTTGAAGTTATAACAGCACTGAAAAAAGTGACTTGTGCCCGTTTTTTACACTTGTGACCATTGCAGCATCCTCCATGGTCACGTGATCAGATGTTTGGCAACTGACTCATATTTATGACAGTTGCAGCGTCCCAGGGTCACATGATCTACTTGAGTCATCTTTTGACAAATAGAGTCAATGGGGAAGCCAGATTCACTTAACAACCATCTTACTAACCTAATGATGACAATGGTTCACTTAACAATGGTGGCAAGAAAGGATGTAAAGCGCGGCAAAACTTAACTGTCTCACTTAGCAACAAAAAAATTGGACTCAATTGTGGTCGTATGTCAAGGACTACATGTACTTAATGGACTCTTATCTCTAAGAGTCACCTTTGTCTTTCAAGGCAGTCCTCAACTTATAACCACAGGCAGTCCTTAACATATGGCCACAATTGGAACCAGAAATTCCATTGCTAAGGATTAACAAAGAGTTGGAAGGAACCTTGTAGGTCATCTAGTTGTTAAGAGAGCCATGCCCAACTTTATGACTTTTTTTAATGGTTAAACAAATCATTACTGTTCTTAAATAAATCAGACAGTTCTTAAGCAAATCCAACTTCCCCTTTTGACTTTTTTGGAAGCCAATCAGGAAAGTCATATATGATCTTCCCAAGTTGTGAATATATGCCGGTTGCTAAGTGCCCAAATTTTGATCATGTCACAACCTTAGGGATGCTGTCACCAAATTAAGTGTGGGGAAAGTTTTCTCAGTACCATTCCAACGTCAACCGGTCACTAAACAAATGGTTGTAAATTGAGGACTATTGATTTAATATAGTCCATTAAATTGAAAGTTTACTGGGAATCTTGAGGGATGCTACCATGGAGGTTTTCTCAGAAGCTGTGGGAAAAGAATTTGGAGGCAAGGGTATCAAAAAGATGGCAAATTAAGTGAGGTTTTTAGCCTTTTCAATACTTTCTAATGGAAGCTTCCCCAATTTATGGTTTCTGGTTCTTTCAATTCCCAAGTTTGTCCAGCATTTTTTGCCCATTGAGCAAGAGTTTACCTCACTGAGTAAAATCCCGTAAGATGAAGCCGGATGAGAATGATAGGGATTGTAATTAAGTAACTTGAAAATATAGCGGTTATTAAGGTAGAAAAAGAGTTCCAGCCAGAGTGTTGATCCTTGTTTTGGAGCAATGTTGCCTTCTACTGTCCAAACAAAGGAATTGCAACAACAGTTAAAAAAATTGATTTAACCAGTCCTCATGACTGTCGTGGCAACCCCACAGTTAATAACTCCCTTCCTTAGCAATGGAAATTCTGTTTCCATTTGTGGTTGTAAGTACCTGTGATATGTAAGCTACCCGTAATTTAAATTTCTTTTTAAAAGTTAAAAAGTCTCATGATCTTGAGGATCAGTCCCAGCTATGGAAAGATTTCTGTTGTTGTCATGGTTCCTTCTGCATCCTTCTGGTCAGCGTTTCTAAACCCTGGCCACTTTAAAATGGCTGGGGAATTCTGAGACTTGATGTTCACACATTCTAATGATACCATAGTTGAAAAACAAAACTGCTAAGTCTATTAAGAGGAGCAAAATAGTAATTTCAGGAGTAGTAATGGTAGTTTTCAGATCTGCCTTGCTGAATTAAAGGTGTGTGGTTATTACTATGGAAGGAGTCAAGTCTGTTTTTCATCCTTCGCTTCTAAATTGCTCCTTGTGGCAGCCCTTTCTGCAAAGTAATTTTCAAGCACAGAAAGCACAGGAATCAAATCTATTGCCGGTGTTGCAATTGATTAGATCATTATATTTTAAGTTGTGTGTCTGATTTTTAGCTTTGTTATGGGAGGGTTCTAGTTTTGTAGGCCATCTAGAATCCATTTGAGTTGGATGGCTAATAAATGATGATGACAACGATGGTGGGGATGAATGTAACAATGATGGCATCTTCCCAGTTTGGACAGCCTTGATACTAGCGGTCTGTCGAAAAAAAAGCTGATACTTAGTTTATTGAGGTTAGTCGTGAAGTCGCGTCTGACCCATCGCGATCCCATGGACAATGTTCCTCCAGGCCTTCCTGTCCTCTACCATCTTCTGGAGTCCCTTTAAGCTCACGCTGACTGCTTCAGTGACTCCATCCAGCCCCCTCATTCTCTGACACCCCTTCTTCTTTTGCCCTCAACTGTGCCCAGCATGAGGCTCTTCTCCAGTGAATCCTTCCTTCTTATGAGGTGGTCAAAGTCTTTGAGTTTCAGCTTCAGGATCTGGCCTTCGAAAGAGCAGTCAGGGCTGATCTCCTCCCGGACTGACCAGTTGGATCGCCTTGCAGTCCAAGGGACTTGGAGGAGTCTGCTCCAGCACCATAGTTCAGAGGACTCCATTCTTTGGCGCGCCACCTTCCTTACGGTCCAGCTTTCCAAACTTAGTTTACCAGTGAGTAAAAGATGCCAAAGAAAACAAAAATTAATGCTTCTTTTTCTCCCCTTCTCAAGGTTACCGCCACATTCACCTTTTGACAAAGAGCGGAGATCAATACCCATCTGCCACCCTCTTTGTGCATGTCAACATTTGGGACAGTTCTTAAAAAGAAGAAACTAACTTCAGGGAATGCGCAAGAAATTTTTCTCTCTTTTTTTTACATTTCCAGACAGACTTTTGGTCCCCTCAGCCTGGCAAAGAAAAACTCAGCTCTTCAGAGGCAGTGTGTGGTGGGCCATTCATGCCTTAATGCCAGTTGAATATTTAAATTGGAAAACAGCTTGAAAATTTTACCTTTTAAAAGCTTTAACTTTTAATCCTAGTTGCTTTTCTAGAGTGATAGAAGCAGCCCACAACCCTCAGCAGCTCTTACTGGTGTTGTAGGAGGAGGAGTAATAAAGAGTAAATATGTTTTTTAAAAGTTTATTTTAATGCAATCTGAATTACGTTTGCACGTCTCCAAATTTTATGTTTTCTTGTATCACAGTGCAAAGGTTAGTGGGAAAAACATACATTCCCTATGTTAAATGAAGGACAATTGCTTTATAAAAAGTGCGTGTCAGAAGGAAGAAAGTGTTAGGAAAAATACTGAAGAAAAATAAAAACATGTACAGCTAGTCCTTGACTTACAACCATTTGTTTAGCAATCAAAGTTACAACTGTACTTCAAAAGATGATGGAAGTCCAATCCTCTTATGACCCTCAGAACATCCCTACCATCACAGGATCAAAATTTGGGAGCTTGTATTTGTTCCAGTTGCAGCTTCTCAGGATTACATTTTGGGATCTTCTCAGCTGGCTTCTGTTGAGCAAAGTCAGTGGGGGAAACTGGATTCACTTAACATCTGATACACTTAACCACTACCAGTGATTTGCTTAACAACCATGTTAAAAAAAAGTTGTAAAATCAGGGTGATTCACTTAACAATGGCCTTGCTTGGAAAGACAAATCCTGGTCCCAAGTGCAGTTGTAAATCAAGGGCTACCTATATACATTGTTTTAGTGGTAACTTAAAATATTAGCCAGCTTCTGCAAAAAAAACTTTCAAATTGGGAAACTGAAAAAAGGAACTTAACTCAGATTTGATATACAGGTGTGATCCTAGGATCGACCTGCAAGGTGATTAAAGTGCCTTTGCTTCTGTAATCTGCGCTACTAATCCTCATTGTTGCTAAATTCCAGCTAAGATTTATTAATTATATTTCATTATTTTCCTTTTGGGAGAACTCTAATTTGCCAGTTGAGCACAGATGTTTTGTCTGGAAGAGTTATGCTAAAGGTGAAAGTTTCTTTGTCCAGTCGTGTCTGATTCTAAGGCAGAGGTCCCCAAACTGGGCAAGTTTAAGACTTGTGGACTTCAACTCCCAGAATTCCCCAGGCAAAAGGGTCATCAAATTGCTGTGACTTAATAACTGCCTTGCTTAACAATGGAAATTCTGGTCCCAATTGCGCTCATAAATTGAGCACCTTCTGATATTCTATGTACTTGTTTCTCAAGCCTGGGCACTTGAAGATGTGTGAACTTCAACTCCCAGAACCCTCCATGCTGGCTAAGGAATTCTGGGAGTTTAAGACCACCCATCTTCAAGCTGCCAAGTTTGAAACACTAATTGTTAGAATTTTCCATCCATCTTATTATTATTATTATTTTAAAAAAGCAAGTATAGCCATGAGGATTTTCTACAGGAATCTCTATGATAGCAGAATGCCACATTTTCAACCATGATTGAATCCTGGCCATGTTGAAATAAAACTCACCCCAAAGTAACCAGGACTAAACTGGGATATTTCCAGAGTTTTGATTTGATGCCTCAAAATGGATTTGATGATCTGTCCTTCTTAATTAAAAAAATAGTTAAAAAAATAGGCACAGAGATATTTTTAGGGTGTGGCTAAAAAAAAATCAAGAGAGTAGCCATATTGTTTGATGCTTAGACTATTGTGGCTGCCATCTTGTTTTTTTGTCTTTTCTCTACCCTGCAGAAACCCCACTGCTTGTAATTCTGATCAGTTTTATCACTCAAGAAATGTTCAATACAGGGCTTCCGGTTTGAGTTCCTTCGGCAACAGACAGAAATCCACGATTGTGCGTGGTTTTGGTCTGGGCTCACCGCTGGAGCACCCCGAGCCGGCTGGTTTCGGGCTAAGCCACCCCATAGAGGTGGTGAAGAGGGGGGAGACTGCCAGCAGGGTTGAGGAGAGCTGCATCTCTCCTCGTCAGCTGGCCATTATTCCCTTTCCCGAAGGCGACTGCAGCAGTGGTCAGAAATGGCCACCTCAAAGAGGAACTCGACCAGAAAAGAATGTGCAGGAGGAAGATAAGAAGTGAAGGTTTTGGCTGACCGGGTTAAATTGCAAAAGTAACAACTAAGGTACCCTGGAATTTAAACTTACAAAAAAATAACATCGCTCCCAAAAGAAGAGTTGGAAGCAGGAAGGAAAGGTGAAAAGGGAAAGGTTTGGGGTTTTTTCTTTCTTCTCTCCCTTTCCCTATACTGACAACTAAGAGACTTAAATAAGAAATCGGAAAATCTGCTTTGACATCAAGGCAGTTAAGCTGAAATAAAACAAAATGTCAAAGGGATATAAAGATTTCTGGACACTATATTATTTTTTTTTATAAGCAGGAAGGAGGGAAAAAGAATAAGGGCAGGATCTGGAAAGAGGGAGGAGACTGCCTGGAATTAAAAAGAATCTACAGTAAAACTTCAACAAGACTTCTAAAAGATACAATTTAACTGAAACTTTTGTAACAACAGTAGAACCCCAGGAAGAAGAAAGTGAAAAAAAAAGAGCAAAAGAAATAGCTTGCGTATATTTAGATTACTTGTGATCTTTGGATTCTTGATTACTGCATTTGAATGACTAAAATTATCAGGTGGTTGTTTTAAAATTTATACAATGGCCACTACTTCTGGATGAATTGAAAATGGAACTTAAAAAGTACAAAGAAGATACACAAGGGAGGGGTCCTTTTGGCTTCATTTTTCAATTAGAAATGGAGAGTTGGAACTATGAGAAACAACAAGAAACGTCTGCAAAACAAGAAGACTGGGACAAAGAAGAAGCCATCTTTAATGAACAAGTAATTCTGTGTGGGGAAGAAAAAGGAAAGGGAGGAAAGAGGATGGAGAATTTAAGAACTTAAAAAACAAACCAAAGAAAAAATAATTTGAAAAATAAGTAATATATACTGGAAAGCAACAGAAGTGGGGAATACAGAAGAGAGAAATAGAGGTAGAGAGACAAGGGGGTAAAAAGGGGAGAGAGAAGAAGAGAGGGAAGAAGGAAAGGAAGTTACAAAGGACTGGAACAAGATATAGAGAAACAGGACCTATTTAGAGATAATGGGTGAAAATTTAACTGAAAAAGGGATTCTGTAAAGGTACATAAGATTGTATTGTTATATTAGTAATAGAAATAACTTTAAGAAAATTGGAAACAATGTATGATTAAAATGAGGGATAAAATAATTAGTGTAATTTAGTGAAATGTTTGTTAATATAAGTAAAATAAAATAAAATGACAAAATTGAATTAGGAAGGATGGAACATTTTAATTAGTTAACATTTTTAAAATATAATGAAGAGGAGGAATTAATTATGGAAAGCTTATAATTGTTCCCATAGAAGTATGATATTTAATTGAAAAGTAATGTTGAAGAAGTTAAGATTTTAATGAATATTAATATTAATGATAAAATTGAATTGGAATAGATTGTGTTGTTTTAATTAAATATATATATATATATATATATTTTAAGAATATAGCGTGTATTTTAAGAATGTAGCAAGCAGAATCTGAATGGAAGTTATGTATCATATTGAATGTTATAACTTTAGGGTATATATTGAAGCCTAAATAAGAGTTAAATGGATAAACTTAAAAGATATAAAGGCATCATACTCCAATCAGTAACTACAGGAGAAACTTTGTTTAATGAGAAAAGATAATAGATAATTGAAACAGGGACAAGACAAAAAATATAAATATTAATGATTTGAATGAGACGAGATAATTAAAATAAAATTGAGAAAAATTAAAAAGAGGGGAAGAAGCTAATGCAGAAAATGTAAAACAGTAATAAGATATGGAATAGAACATAAAAATAAGCATGAAATTGAATTTGTGTCTGTACGAAAAAATATAAACCAGGATTATGCTACTTTCAAAAAAGATGTTTTATTTGTATTTTTTTTGTATGAAACTCAAATAAAATTTACACAAAAAAGAAAAAAGAAATGCACAATACAAAGGCTTTCTAACTCCGTGACTAGCATACATTCTCCCAGACACTCTTCTGAGATTTCACTGGCATTGCTGACCTATTTTTTTCCCTTGAGTTTAAATTAGCAACAATAAGGACTAGTAATTTGACCAATCAGAACTTCAGGGTGCTTCTTATAATGCCAATATTGCACGTTCTGTCATTTGCTGCATCAGCAAAATGGCAATACATGTATAGCTTGATTTTTATTTTTATAACTGCTAAAAATATCCTTTTTTGGAAAAAAAAATCACTAAGTCCTCACACTGTGTATTTGACTTCTGACAGTTTTGTGGCTTGGGACCTGGAGTAAACACAACAGTAGTCCAGGCTTAGTTACACTAGAGTAGAAGTGAAATTAATAGTTTACTTCAAATACTTTACTTCAAATAGTTTACTTCAAATCCAGCTAGTGGATATTCAGTTGATAGCATTTTATTGGTAATGAGCTGTAATTTAGTTTAAACCTTGATTACGATTGTGAAATTATTTTTGAAGGAAAATAAATTGTGAGATTTGTTTTTGTAAATGTTTTGTACTTGCTGCAAATATATGCAGGAATTTTCTAAGGAGAGCGTTTTATTCAAAATGGAACTGAGAGCAGAAACTCAACTTTGATTAGCAAATCTAAATGACTTAAAATAAGTTCTTCCAAATCCACCAGGTGAATATTTGAATTAACAAACTTGTTGGCAGTCCTTGACAGTTATTGGATTACCGTGACGTAATGAAATCTTTAATAAAGATTTTTCTTCGAACTGTTGAAAACTGGAAAAATTCAGAAAAATTCTACAATTTCATATTCAGGAGTTTTGAGTCAATGTCCTTGCAAATAGGTATTTCAAGAAGGGTTTTTTAAAAAGTCAGGATGCTACAACGGAACCCTTGCCTTACTTTTATGCCTTTGTAGCTCCATCCTGACTTTTGAACTCTTCCAAGCCAGTGGTGGTATTCAAATTTTTTTACTACCGGTTCTGTGGCGGTGGCTTGGTGGACATGGCAGGGGAAGGATCCTGCAAAATCCCCCTTCCCTTCCCTCCCCACCCCACTAACCTGCTTTCCAGCTCCATTCTCCTGTGCAGGACAACCAAAGGAGACCCAGCCAATCAGCTGGGACTCGATGGGAGGTGGAGAATAGATGGAGGTGGGGCCAGTCAGTGGCGGGATTTGCTGGTTCTCCAAACTACTCAGAATTTCCGCTACCGGTTCTCCAAAACTGGTCAGAACCTGCTGAATACCCACCAAGCTTGTTTTTACTGGTACAAAGTATTTTTTTTTAATGAACCTCTGCTTTTATTACACTTTTCCCCCCAAACATCTGTTATCCAATTAAGCAAGATTTACATCTTCCCCTCCTTCCAGAGAAGACAGAATCGAACTAATTCTAATTAGAATACAGGTAGTCCTTGACTTACAACAGTTCATTTACTGACCATTCACCTGCTCCTCTGCAAAACATCAAAAAAAAAAAAACCCAACCACGTGTGNCCTCTGCAAAACATAAAAAAAAAAAAAAACCCCAACCACGTGTGGCTATGGAAAATTAGTTTTATCAAGATATCTGGCTCGTAACCAGCAAAGCATGATCTTGCAGCACTAGCTTTCTGCTTGCAAAGGACAGTCTGTGAAGGAACAGCTAGTCTTCGATTTACAGAAGTACAACAGCACTTGTTCAGTACAACAGCACTGAAAAAGTGACTTATGACTGTTTCCCATACTTACGACCATTGCAGCCTCCCCATGTCACCTGATCAAAATGCAGACCCTTGGCAACTTCATATTTATGACGGCCTCAGTGTCCTGGGATCACGTGATCTCCTTTTGCAGACTTTCTGACAAGCAAAATCAATGAGGGAAACCAGATTCCAGATTAATAACTGGATTACTAATTTAGCAGCTGCAGTGATTCACTTAACAACTATGGCAAAAAAGGCGGTAAAATGGGGCAAAATTCACTTAACAAATGTTACAGAGTTTACAGATTGAGAGCTCGAAGGGACCTTGTAGGTCATCTAGTCCAACCCCCCACTCACCCAAGCAGGAGACCCTCCACCATTTCTGACCAATGGCGGTCCAATCTCTTCTTGAAAGTCTCAACTGATGAAGCTCCCACATCTTCCGAGGGCAACGTCTGTTCCAATGGTTGATTGTTCTCACTGACAGAAAGTTTCTCCTTATTTCCAGGTGTGAATCTCTGCTTGTTTTTAGCACCAGAAACTAAGCTGGTGTTGGATATCTTGCACAAAATAAATTAGATAAATATTGTTTTAAGCCTTGTTTTATTCAGTTTTTATATCTCTGCTCTACTTTTGAAAAGCAGGCAGTGTCTGAATCCAGTGGGGGGGATGGAAAGAAGTATCAGTTTTACCTGAATGATACTTTCGTTCAGGGGTGGTTTTCCAAATTTTTTTCCTAGCAGTTCTACGCACGCACTTTGTGAACTTCTCCAAAATGGTCAAAATTTCTGCTATCGGTATGCCAGAACCAGTCTGAACCGGCTGAATACCCCCTCTGCCTTCATTTATGATAAAGTTACTATAGGATGCCTAAAGCTGGTTCCGGTTTTAGTACATTGCAATTAAATGATTCACTCAGCCCTAATTTATAAAGCACTGTTTACTTGGAAAGGGGCAAGATCATTGTTGGCAATTTTAAGACATGTGGATTTCAACTCCCAGACTTACTGACTGAGGAATTCTGGGATTTGAAGTCCACATGTCTCAAAGTCCTTGAGAATCGCTGCCCTAGATCAATGAGTTTTAAAAATGATACGTTTTTTCTATTTTGCAATTTGGCATCAAAGGAGATTGCAGGCAGATCATGCTGTTTATTCAGAATGGCAGATCATAAATCAGCCAACATTTTGATTTAGTGACCCATGCGGTTAATATTATCAGTTTTATGATCTTGTTATGTTACATGAATATATAATATAAATACTGGGGTGATTCTAGAATCTGTGATTAGGAATCTGTAGGATTCATGAAAACATAAGGAGTGCATGTGTGACATACATGCAAAACTAGGATTGTGTGTGTGACATACATGCAATTCTTTCTAAGTAGAGTTTTGCTTTGTCAGGATACAAGCATATAACCTCATGCTCCCTAGACTCATTACATCAGAGGTCTCCAAACTTGGCAACTTTAAGACTTGTGGACTTCAACTCACAGAATTCTCCTAGCTGGATGGAGAATTCTGGGAGTTGAAGTCCACAAGTCTTAAAGTTGTCAAGTTTAGTGACAACTTTATCTCTGGAGGACCTGCAGATCACATGTCCAATTTCCTTGGCATAATTACTAAATATATGTAGTTTGGCATAATACCACTCTAAATGTTAAAAATTGAAAAAAAAATCTAATTCTAGCCTGCAGTAAGAATATAATTTCACCCATTTTTCTCTCATTGTGACCTTCATAAAAGCCCAAGAAATCCTTCATAGCATCCATGGACCAAAAAATTCATATAAATCAGACTTCAGCATGTTACTGAAACACAACTCTGATAAAACCTTTGATGTTGATGTCAATGATGGGGAAAATGCAAAAAAAAAAAAAAAGCAAAACCACAAAAACACTCTATTTTTTAAAAAAAAACAAGGCTACAGAATTATAATCCATTATCAAGATTGCATTTTTCATTGTCACAATTAAAATGGAACTTTTAAGAAAAAAACTGTGTTTTGATGCCTGATCCCCCCCCCCCCACACACACACCCATACAATTTTCCCCTTGGCCCTCACTTTTGCAGAAATCCACATGTCTGTTAGCAGATCCCCATATCTGGATTTCAAAATTAGAAATTATTTCTTCAGGGGTTGGGATTTAAAATTCATGTGTCAATTTTTGGACCAACACACAATCCAGTGACAAGATATCTCAACCTTATCAACTTGGAAGACGAGGGTACTTCAGTTCTCATAATTCCCCAGGCAGTGTGGCCAAGGAATTCTGGGAGTTGAAGCCCATGCATTCTCAGTTTGCTGAGGTTGAGAAATATTGTTGGAAGATGAATTATCCAATAGGATCCTCATGGGATCAAGTCAGCTAATTTCACCATGACATGGCCAGAGAAAGGTGCAAAAGGATTGATTAAGCCATACTACACTCTTAATAAAAGTGACCTTTGAACTTTTGTTGTTCAGTCGCTAAGTTGTGTCTGACTCTCCGCAGCCCCATGGGCCATAGCATGCTATCCCTTCCCATCTTCCATTGTCTCCTGCAGTTTTCCCAAATTCATATTCATTGTGCTGATGATACTCTCTAACCATCTCATCCTCTGCCACCTCCTTCTCCTTTTCACCTTCCATCTTTCCCAGCAACAGGATCTTCTCCAAGGAGTTATTTCTTCTCACTCGTTGGCCAAAATATTTGAGGGTTCAGCTTCAGGATTTGTCCTTCCAAAGGACAGTCAGGGTTGGTTTCCCTTAGCATTGACTGATTGGGTCTCCTTGAAGTCTAAGGATCTCTTGAGAGCCTTCTCCAACATCACAATTTGAAAGCATCAGTGCTCAGCCTGCCTTATAGTTTATGTGTCAACTTGTAAAACATTCCTACGCTTGTTTCCAAGTTGCCATAAGAAAGAGGGAGTGCAGAAGACTGGAGAAGCTTTGGGGAAACAGAACTTAGAAGCACATTCCAACCTTATCTTAAACAAGATTGTAGCTAAGCAACTGAAACTTTTGCCTGTGAAAAACTTTAATTGGAGAAACATGATGGATGACACCTAGCCCATCTATGTACTTAATTGGAGAAATTGATTTATGGCACACTCGGGGAAGGGAGAAGCCGGGTCACAGGTGCTGTAATTACATGTACCAGAATTGACTTCATAGAGATCATGCCAGTATGTCGCTCCTAGTGGAAGTTTTTAAAGTTTGTCTCAAGGCTCATTATTTAATTAGGGCGATTGCTGGAATCCTGACATTATGAATTACAAACATCAAACATATCTGGAAGACATTAGATTAAAAATATCCAGGGGAAGTGGAGAGGGAATGGGTATTGGGGAGTCCCAACATTTGGGGCTCTTAGGGTAGATAAGCTGTGAAGGAAAGAAATTCCATTGTTAGAATAATGATCAGGAAGCTTATGGAAAATATCTTTCAGGCTGAACAGCAGCGTTTCACTGAAGGAAGCTGCTAACTAAAGGGGCAGTAGGTAGAAAGGCAAGCCATTTTTGTAACACTGGGAAAAGGGGAAATGACTTATGAACAGGCCATTATAGAGGAATATCCTGGGTTATGGTCAGAGTGAAGGCTTCCAGTTCCCAGGGAGATAATTTAAAGAAAAATAATTTGGCTTTGTAAAAATGAGAGATAATGAATTAACCACGATTTGTATGGAATTATTTTTGAGAGACTTGATATTACCTTTTCAGATAGTCCTCAACTTACAACAATTCATTTAGTGACAGTTTAAGTCACTGAAAAAGTGACTTATGCCCGTTTTTCACAGTTACAACCTTTGTAGCATCCCCATGATCATGTGATCAAAATTTGGACGCTTGACAATTGGCTCATATTTACGATGGTCGCAGTGTTCCTGGGGTCATGTGATCCCCTTTTGTGACCTTCTGACAAGTAAACTCAATGGGGAAGCCAGATTCACTTAACAATTTATGTTGCAGTAATTCACTTAACCACTGTGGCACGAAAGGTCATAATATGGGGCAAAACCAGAGGTAGTATTCAGCCGGTTCTGACCAGTTCTGGAGAACCAGTAGTGGAAATTTTGAGTAGTTCAGAGAACCAACAAATCCCACCTCTGACTGGCCCTGCCATCTATTCTCTGCCTCCTGAGTCCCAGCTGATCTTCTTTTGGCTGGGTCTCCTTTTGTTGCCTCGCACAGGAGAACGGAGCTGGAAAGCAGGTTAGTAGGGTGGGGAGGGAATGGGGATTTTGCAGTATCCTTCCCCTGCCATGCCCACCAAGCCACACCTGTAGAACCGGTAGTAAAAAAATTTGAATCCCACCAATTCTGAATTTTGACCAAGTTATTTAACAAATGTTTCATTTAACAACACAAAATTTGGGCTCAATTGTGGTCATAACTCAAGAACTATCTGTATGTGCAAAACTGACCAAGGATATGTACTATTACCTAACTACAGGTTTCTGAGTCCTTTCCACATTTCTGTTTGGCATCTAAAAATATATCTTGAGTTTTACTCAGTGCATTTCACTTCTCCCAATTCCACCCCAATTTCCGACATGTAGTAAGTCAAATATTTTCACATGCAATGATGCAACTATCTCTTAATGCCAGTCATCCCCCAAATGGTAGCTTCATTTTGCTTCCATTTATGTAGAACACCTAAATAAAATAATATTGTTTTAAAAAATAAACAACAACAATTGAGAGAAACCTTCACTTATTTCTTGTGCAAATAATGGAACAATTTTGTAGTGGGGAAGGGGAAGTTACTGTTTTCTCAGTTGAGAAAAATTAGGAAATCATTTTCATTAAGATTATTGTTGACCATACAAATTTCAAGAAGACTTTATTTTTAAAATTGTCCTTTTGAAGTTTGGGAAACTCTCCTCCAAGATCCATCTTCTTTCTCAGTCAGGAAGTCAAAACAGCCAAGATGGTATAGCCACTGAGCGATCAAAGTTCCATCAATTTTTTACCTGCATTGACAGTTCTAAGATAAATTTGTGGCCCCATCTTAACCTTTGTGCCCTGCCTTGCAAACAATCCTGTTTTCAGGTGTCACCAACTATCCGTCCCTTTGTTCAAAACAATCCGAATTGTTTCTTCTCGTTTTGCTGTTTCCATGTAGGCATCTGGTAAAATGCATCTTTTGTCTTCCCAAATATATCAAAAAATTCTGCATCAGATAGGAAGTACTGCAAAGAGAAGAACAATAAAAATGACCCCCTTTTGTTGAGTTATTCTTCCTTTATGAACAAAATAAATAATAAGAGGTAGATCTTGACTTTCAATCCTTCATTTAATGACCATTCTAAGTCACAATGGCATTGAAAAAGGTGACATACGACTGTTTGTTAAGTGAGTTTTGCCTCATGTTACAACATTTCCGGCTGCAGTTATTAAGTGAATCATTGCAGTTGTTAAACTAGTAATATGGTTATTAAGTGAATCTGGCTTCCCCATTGACTTTGCTTGTCAGAAATTTGCAAAAGGGGATTATATGACTCCAGGACAATGCAACTGTCAAAAGTACATGCCAGTTGCCAAGTGTTTGAATAGCCATCACATGACCATGGGGATGCAGCAATAGGCGTGTGAAAAACAGTCATGCCACTTCTTTTCCCCAGTACCATTGTAACTTTGAATGGCCACTAAATGAATGATTTATAAGTTGAGGACTATCTGCAAATGATTCTCAAATTGGAACTTGGCTTAGCACACTTCTGGAGAGAGCATCTCTCTTGCTGAAACTGATAAGATATTTCCTGGCTCCGTTGGAAAGAATTTCTTAAAATGCAGAACATCTTTTGGCCCTAGTTGGGGGTGGAGTTTTTGGTAGAGGATTATGTAGCACCCCTATAAATCCAAACTTTAAAAATTATGTTCCTTTCCAAAAATCAATATATTGGCCACATTTGCATGTGCTGTAAATGCTCTCCTAGGATGAACCCTGCACTCCACAAATATAGGTTTTATTTTATTTTTATTTATTTATTTTGTCAAGCATGTGTTAGATAATAGATATAAGTATGAACATGATTATTAATACATGAAATGGATATGAATTAAATGGGAACAGTCATACAGGGACGGTAGACATGTTGGTATCCTTATGCACGCCCCCTTACAGACCTTTTAGGAATGGGATGAGTAGACAGTCAAAGGTTCAAGTTTTTGGGGGTTTTGGAAAGAAACCACAGAGTCAGGCATTCCAGGCACTGACCACTTTGTTGCTGAAGTCGTATTTTCTGCAGTTGAGTTTGGAGCGGTTTACCTTGATTTTGTATCTATTTTTTTGAGGTTTTTTGAGTATTGAGTTTGTATCTATGAAGGGTTCTCCTTCAGAATTTGGAGGTGGGCCCAAATCAAAAGATTCTCTGAAGACAATTTTTTAATTCTATTATATCTTTGGAGATTCTCAGTCATCCAGGGCATAGTTGTCTCAAAGGTGCTTTTTCAAAAGGCAATTGGACTGATTTTAACCTTAAGGAAGAAGAAGGAAAACATGTTTTGCTTCTCATTCCAGGAGCTTCATCAGTTTCTGATGACCAGGGGTGGAGGGGGATGGAAGGATGGGTGAGATACTGACAGATACCATTTTTAGGATATTCCTGTTTACTTCACAACTTTTCCCGTCACCAGTGGTGGGATTCAAAATTTTTTACTACTGGTTCTGTGGGCATGGCTTGTTAGGTGGGTGTGCCTTGGTGGTCATTGCAGCACCTTGCTGAAAGTGATGTCAAGTTGGGCCATGCCCACTCAGTCACATGACCAATGCTGCAGAGACAGGGGGATTTCCTACATACCTTCCCTCCCCCTCCAACCTTGGGCTGATTAAAAAAAAAGCATAACTAAAGATCGTGACTGCCTGGTGAGTCTGCCTGCTCTCATCTTTCTTTGCCTGTTTGTTTTGTATGGCTGAGGAAGAAGAGAGCAGCTGGCTTGTTGGGGAGGCTTCTTGTGCTGTGAAAGAGGCGGCATACTTTTTTTGGTGGAGCTGGACTCCAGCTGCACCAAAACAAACATGCACCAGCTGCAAGCATCTTGCAACAAGGGGGGCAAGAAGCCCTGGGAATCCAGTCACCTGCTGGCTTGCCGGACCGGGCTGGGCTGGAAAAGGCATGTCCGCTGTGAGAAGGAAGAAAGTGTGAGGGCGAGCTGGTTGCCGGATGTCTGGGGCTGCTGCACATGCACACTGCATGTGTAGCAGATGCACACGCAGTGCGCATGTGTAGCAGTGACAGGACATCTGCCAGAGCTGCACTGCGGCCACTACATGGTAGGGAAAGCTAGGAGAGCAATTGGGGCAAGTGAACGACCGGGCGACTGGGTCAGAGGTGTGGCCAGCCAGGGGTCACCACCAGTTTGGTGACCCATGCCAAAGCAGTGCTACCAATTCGCGTGAACCGGTGTGAACTGGTTGAATACCACCTCTGCCTGTCACCTGAGGAAGCCTTCTCAATAGAGAAGTTAGCAGGGCCCTTTTCCAGAGGCTACCAGACTAGAACTGCAATCATTAACCCATATGTTGTGTGTGAAAAAGACTCAGATACATCATTGTGGGGTGCTTGGTTGTTATCTTGCTTCATTCTTGAACTAGGTAACATCATCATCATCAGGAGTGGAGTTTGCAGAGAGGAGGAGGAGGAGGAGGAGAAAGCAGAAGAGAGGAAGAAGAGGACTGCGCGGTCCCTCGTGTTCTTTGAGCTTGGCTGTTTTCTTACAGATATTTCATTACTGAACTAGGGAACATCATCAGTGCTAGAAGGGAGTGGAGTTTGCGGAGAGGAGGAGGAGGAAGAAGAAGAAGATTGTGGGGTCTTTGGGGCCTTCTGAGCTTGGTGGTTTTCTTGCAGACGTTTCATTACCAAACTAGGTAACATCATCAATACTCTGTAAGAACACCACTAATCTCAGAGAACTCTGAGGAATCCAGGGTTCAACCCTGAGCTACAAATATTCTCTTCTATAGATGTTCCATTTCTGAAAAAGTCAACAACGCTCCCCAAACCTAGCCACAGCCTCTGCAAAGAACAAGAAGACCTAAGTACCTTCCCTTGTTATTATGATGCAGTACATGGGCTTCTTAGGACAAACATCTGGGGAACATCCCCCAAATTGCACATTGTACCATTGTACATTGTGTGAAGAACCCACCATTGCATGCTAATCAGGATAGCCCATCCTACCTCCTTTTTGGTGGGATCCACACCTTCCGGAAGCTCATCCACCGTCTTGTTAATCAGCAGATCTCTAGGGAATGTACCAATCTCATTTGCTTCTTGCAAAGGTGTGTTGGTGTTGTAACAGTTACTACTATGAGTAAGTGTTTGGTTATCCTGCAGACTTGACTGGGCTTCTGAAAACTCTGCATTGGCAGTGACAGGCTTATTGCTGGAACTTCTGTGGCTGAAGTTAGCATTTTTCAGATCCTGTCGAAATAAAGGAAAACGTGTGAAATGGAGGGACACTTTGTACATTACTTGGCAGAGGAATTTTATCTACCTTGATTCATCTCAGTTGATCAGATGTAACCAGGAATAATCAGGAATATGAGGCAATAAAAATGAAATCCAACTGAAGGCTTCTTCTCAAGGGTGGGATTCTACTGGTTTGGACTGGTTCTATAGAACCAGTTGTTATGATTCTGTGCAATTCAGTGAACTGGCAAATTGTGCCCCTGGCTGTCCCCTCTCCTGCCCAGTCAATCCTTATCGAGCATGCGCGACATTACTGACTGCATTCTCCCCCACCCAGTTGCTCTTTAAGGTATTTCTTTTTTTTTTTTCTCCCTCCTGATGATCAGCTGTTTTGATGATCAGCTGTGCGGGGATCCCCTTCGCTGTCTTACTGCTTCATCCAGGAGGCTTGCCTGAGGCCCATGAGGCAAAAGACAGGGGGGACGCGCTGCAAAAAAAGAAAAGAAAAAGCCATGCCCACCCAGTCACATGGCCACGCCCATGCCCATCTAGCCACGCCCACAGAACTGGTTGTTTAAAAATGGGAATCCCCACCCTGTTTCTTCTTACCTGGGCCTTGCCTGGGATAGTGATTCAGTCAGTCATCTTCAGCAACATGAAGATGTGCGGACTTCAACTCCCAGCATTCCTCAGTCAGGCTGGCTGGGGAATTCTGAGAATTGAAGTCCACACATCTTCAAGTGACCGATCCTTGAGACACAATGCCTTACACACACAACCTACCAATGGTGTCACTTGGCGGAAGTGAAACTCACACCATGAGACAAAAACCAAGATGGTACCTGGCCTACACTTTCAACCCAACCCTTATAAATTTAGCAGCTCACCCCACCAAAGTAAACACTTTCCTTAACAATGCAAAATAAAGCCAGACATGTCAGAGAAAGATTAATTACAAAAATATTATCTAAAATTGAGCGTGGTGGCAAGGGATGGGGGAGGGGTCGGGAAACTTTGTGTTGCTCGCCTTTCGTGAGTTAACCTAAATATTTATTTATTTTGCTTAATAGTTAATCCAGACCTGGGTTGAAGGAATGGCCAAATCAAGAGTCTATTTTATTAAAAGTTCTGCAACTGATACGATTTTGTGTGCTCATGACCTGTCATGAGTTTACCTGCTCTTCTGCCTACTTCTTATGTCGTAGTTCTCAACCTTATGTGGACTTCAGCTCCCAGAAGTCCCTAATCAGCCTGCATGGATTTCAACTCCTACAATTTCCCAGCCAGCCTGGGTGGATTTTGCCACTACAAGCCAGTGCATGCGAAAACTATTAGGCACAAAAATAGTTTTCCTGTGCGACCATACTGCTGAACACCTTATTCCCATAGGCCTTAGGCCTAAAGATATTTACCCATAATTTGCCATTAAGTCTTGGTGGACTTCAACTCCCAGAATTCCCCAGCCAGGAATTCTGGGAGTTGAAGTTCACACAACTTAAAGTTGCCAAGATTGAAAAATGCTGCCCAACTGGGAAATAGGGAGAAGAATCCCTCTTGTTATAAAGTACCTTCATTCCTTCATGAGTTCCCATGTTTTTCATTTAAATCTACCAAAATTAGCTCCCTTCCAGGAGCTTGGCCAGTGTCAGATAACAGATAATCAGAGTTGGAAGGGACCTTGTAGGTCATGTAGTCCAACCCCCTGCCCAAGCAGGAGACCCTACACCATTTCTGACAGATGAAAGTTCAATCTCTTCTTAAAAGTCTCAAGTGATGAAGATCCCACAACTTCTGTTCCATGGGTTGATTGTTCTCACTGTCATAAAGTTTCTCCTTGTTTCCAGGTTAAATCTCTCCTTGTTCAGTTTCCATCCATTATTCCTTGTCTGTGTCATGTGATTAGGAAACAGGAGGTTAAAACATATGAAGAACTGTTGCTGGAACATGTTTTTCCAATATTTGAGGAGCTGCCCCAAAGAAGAGGGAGTCAAGCTATTCTCCAAAGCACCTGAGGGCAGGACAAGAAGCAACTGATGGAAACTAAAGGAGAGAAGCAAACTAGAACTAAGGAGAAATTTCCCGACAGTTAGAAAAAATAATCAGTGGAACAACTTGCCTCCAGAAATCATGAATGCTCCAACACTGGAAGTTTTTAAGAAGAGATTGGATCAACCACCTGAATGTCTGAAATAACATAGAGTTTCCTGCCTGAACTGGGGGTTGGACTAGAAGACCTCCAAGGTCCCTTCCAGCTCTTTTATTCTATGTTCTATGTGTGAAAAATTGATCAAAGCCTTTAGGAGCTCAAAAAAGAGAAATTCAAGTGCTTGATTATGCACTATGGGGTTCAAAAAATCTTAGGGCTTGTCAACATTTCAGGGGGAAATTATGTAACCATTGCAAAAATAACAATATACTAGAAAATCAACACATTTTTCATCTTGGAGACCTTTAAGGTGATTAAGAGCACTCCTGAGAATATATATGATGCAGCAGACTGGAGCTTTGCTTTCAGAATATGGGATTTCTAGTTTTTTTCTTTTTCCTTTCCTTTCCTTTCCTTTCCTTTTCATTTTCCTTTCCTTTTCCTTTTTCTTTCCTTTCCTTTTTCTTTTCCTTTCTTTTTCCTTTCCTTTTCCTTTCCTTTCCCTTTCCTTTATTTTTCTTTTCCTTTCCTTTCCTTTCCTTTTCCTTTCCTTTCCTTTTCCTTTCCTTTCCTTTTCCTTTCCTTCTTTCCTTCTTTCCTTTCCTTTCTGGATTAGCAAAATAAAAACATAGAAGGATATATGTTAATTGAGGCAGCCTTGAAGTACTCAGCTCACAGTAAGCTTTATCTTAATTTCTATCACAGGGTAACTAATCTTTCATTTTATTAAGACTATATAAATCTTTCTTAAAGATAGAAACTCTACAAGTATGGGAAAGTAAGACTTGCTAATTATGAATGTCTGTGCTTGCATCATCTATAACCTATGCATATGTATAAGAATATCTTTTTCTCTTCCTTTCCAGAAATATAAAAACATGAATGATCTTTTGGTCTGTAGGGATCCCTCTCTTTATTTTCCGGAGAATATTCTTCCAATGCTCACTGAATGAATGGATGGATGGATGGATGGATGAGCAAATGAACGAATGAATGAACAAAATACTACATTGAGCCTTCATTATTGAAGGGTCCTTGGTGTTCTCTGAACTTGTTTGTTTTCTTGCAGATGTTTCATTATCTGAATTAGACCTAGTTTGGGTCATGACATCTCTGCAAGAAGACCACTCTCTCATTAGAGCTATAAATATTTTCCTTTATTGATACTTCACTATTGATTTGGGAGTCCTGCTTTTGAATTTCACATGTGCTCTTGGCTTGTAGACAGAACTGGAGTGAGTGTGTAGGAACAATAGCAATAAAGATTTAGACTTGTATACCGCTTTACAGTGTTTTACAGCCCTCTCAAAGCGGTTCACAGAGTCTTATCTTGCTCCCTGACACAATACAGATACAGATTATCAGAGTTGGAAGGGACCTTGTAGGTCATCTAGTTTAATCCCCCACCCAAGTAGGAGACCCTACACCATTTCTGACCAATGGCGGTCCAATCTCTTCTTGAAAGTCTCAAGTGATGAAGCTCCCACAACTTCCGAGGGCAACTTTTGTTCTATGGGTTGAT